>CAUYRH010089136.1:0-29317 GCA_963574655.1 Perodicticus potto | reverse complement strand
CCTGTAGTCCCAGCTACTTGGGAGGCAGAGGCAGGAGACTCGCTTGAGCCCAGGAATTGGAGGTTGCTGTGAGCTGTGATGCCACAGCACTCTCTCCAGGGTGACAGCTTGAGGCTCTGTCTCAAAAAAAAAAAAAAAAATTTTACTGGAGCTTAAAATTACTGATCTCTTCAGAAATTCTGATTTAACTATTTTGTGGTCTGACCAAAGTTTTGGTACTTTAAAGAAAAACTGAAACTCTCCCTATCTTCTTATTATAATCATTTGTCAGTGTGGCCCACCCCTTCGAAGCTCAAGTTTACCTGATATCCATAAGGCCTAGAACAGTGCCTGGCACATACTGAGGGCTCAGTAATTGCCTCATGCTGCTTTCTTGAGTATATTTTATCCCCTGTGTGTGACAGGCATTATCATCCTCACAGCTGAGCCAACTGAGGCTCAGAGAGGCAAAGTCATTTACCCAAAGTTACACAGCAAGTGAATAGCAGAGTCAGGATTAGAATTTAGCTCTCTGACAATGCTGCTTTTAGACTTTTCGGATAAGTTTCTAAGAAAGAAGTAAGTTATTTCTACTGAATAAGTTCAAAATAAAGGCAGACTAGAAACTCTAAGTGCACTGTGCATAACTGGCTGACACACATCCAAAGCTCATCGATTTCCTAAGTACTTGTCGGGAACAAGCTTCTGTAAAATCTAGATCTCGGATGACTCATCAGCAGCCTGCTACTGAAGGGGATTAATCACCAGTCCCACAGGGCCACTTGTTCTCGGTGTCTCGGTGCTTAGAACTTCGTTTTCTAGTATCCAGATCTATTAAACATCTAAAATAGTTTTGATGTATCAAGTTGCTAAGCAAACAACACAAACGCAACAAAAGCAGCAAGAGAAAACTGAGTTGTAATGGCCGAATGTAACTCTCCTAGGTAACCACAGTACTACTGGGGGCTACCTGCTCGATTTCAGATCCAACCTGTAATGCACGTGTTCAGAATACAAAACAAGGACGTCCAGGTCCCTGTGGCTGCTCAGCCATTGCCACAGCCCTTGTTTTTCCCAAAGGCAAACACAGCTGAGACTGCCCCACCACCTGGCTGGAGCGCAGCGCTCACCATCCTTCTAAATGCACCAGCATGAAACTGCTTTCCCAAACACATGGCAGTTGTTGATTTCTGAGGTTTGCTAACATCCTGAGATGAACTTCTACTGCCCAGATCTCCCCTACTGCTCAGGGGAGGAGCTTGACTGCCAAGTGCCAGGTGGCACTGGAGTGCCAACTGTTTGCCTCTCAGCACTCAGTCCTTGCTTTTATCATGGAAAATTTTCCAGGCACATAAAACATGATTGAACCAAAGAGTGAGCACAGCATTCACAGGTCTATGATTAAGAAGGTGAGTTAGGGCTGGGTGTGGTGGCTCACTCCTGTGATCCCAGCACTCTAGGAGGCTGAAGGAGGTGGATAACTGAGTGTAGGAGTTCAAGATCAGCCTGAACAAGACTGAGACCCCATCTCTACTAAAAATAGAAAAACTGGTTAGGTCTAGTGGCGGGTGCCTGTAGTCCCAGCTACTCGGGAGGCTGAAGCAACAGGATTGCTTGAGCCTAGGAGTTTGAGGTTGCTGTGAGCTGTGATGACACCATGGCACTCCAGCATGACAGAGCAAGACTCTGCAAAAAATAAAATAAAGTAAAATAAAATAATAAAAAATAAAATTTCACACAGAAAAGCTAGGATTGCACAAGTATTCTGGAGCCATATTATAGGATGTGCCACCATACAGCAAGTCTTGGCACAAATGAATAAAGAGATCATTTTTATTATCCTGGAAGTTAGGAAGTTTCACAACCATCTCTCCAACCTTGCCAGTGCAATGTTTTAGAACTTTATGAGAAAATCTATAACTTTCACTGTGTCACTCACTGGGAATAACTTAACAGACAGGAAACCATAGTACTTAGGAAGAAACTGAGAGTCAGAACCCTGTTCCGCTGTGTGTTAGTGTTGGGATTTTGAACAACTTATTTAACATCTTGTAGCTTTCTTTCCTTAATCTATGAAAAGGGAAAAGAATAATAGATAATTGGCTTATTGTGAGAATTAAATGAGATAATGTAAGTAAAATACTTAACATGAAGCCAGTTTTTTGTTTTATTTTGGTTTTATAGAGATGGGGTCTTACAGTGTTTCCCAGGCTGGTGCCTCCACCTTCTAGTCTCAAAGGATCCAACCCACCCTAGCCACCTAGGCATTTTTTTTAAGTGTTCAATAAATGGTAGGGTTTGGCACTGTGAGTTACAATTGTGATAGTTCCTGTAATCTTTTCCCACTTGGTGTCAGTTTTATTGAAGACCTGTCCTATGAACCCAGGTTGTCAGGGTTCACTATGGCAGGACTGCAATTTGAACCCTGGCAGCCAGGGTTCATAGCCCATGCTCCAAAGGGCTAACCCCATACTGTTTTCATGGGGAAGGCAACACAGATCACTACAAACCAGCACCACAGAAGACGCATCTCCTAACACTGAGCTCTGCATCCTCAGAAAGAAAAAACGGTTTGAAGAGGCATACTGGTTTCAGAATTGGGGATTTCCCAGATAAGTTAATTTTTTTTTTAATGATAGGGGAGGAGGAATAAGATGAACAGCTGCCAACATATTCTTTGTGTGTGAGAGGTGAGAATGCATGAAACGACTACCAGGGGTCTCGTAGTTCCTCATGAAATAGATGACCTTACACACAAAAAACAAAGAGGGGGGCAAAACTGCAAAAAGAAAGGGTCTTGACTTTAAAATGCCAAGAAATTCACCTTTGTGAAAAAGGTGCATTGTCCTTATTTTCTCATTTGGCTTCAGACTGGTGACCAGTCAGAGAAGTTGAGTGGTGCATGAACTAGCATTTGAGAACCACTGACAACCTCCCCTGGGTTCTCTCTGTGTCCTCACACCACCAAAGACCTAAGAGCAGAGCTGAGGCCTCCCCTTCTTACTCCTGGTGGGATCCCAAGAAGGTCTCAAAATTAGTCTCTTAATCAGATGGTGTGATCAGATCAGAAAACCCAGAAGGTCTGAGATGAGGAGTTGAGTGGGAGCTCTCAGGTCATGACCGTCACACAGTGCTCACCAACACGCCCGTGTCATTGTGGTGGCTGAGCTCCTCGATGATGATGCTTAGTGTAAGGCTGTAATTTCAGTTCTGAATGAAACTGATGCCTGTTACTTTAAAAAGAATATGAAATGCATAAAGAAAACATAACATTAACACCAGGAACATTATTAAATTTTCTTGATGCTAATAGGGTGGCAGCATTTTCCTATTTTATTTGGGAAAGAATTTGAGTTGCTTATAAATTTGTGCTGAAGCCCTGTGATGAAGGGCTGAAGCAAGTAGCCCTGTGTGTTCAGGGAGTTGTAGTTACAATACTGACTGTTCCTGCATTTCCATTTAGAATGCAATTATCCTGCTTGGGAAAAATTAAAGGTCACTGGGTTAATGGAGTTCACCTTTTTAAGTCCATAAATAATACATCAAATATAATATTTAAAAAGAAAACCACATCCTATATATCATTGAATTTCTGATGCTTTTTTTCACGGGACATTTGAGTATATGGCATTTACTATGGCCACAAAAGTTGCAGTCCATCAAGTTCCCGTAGCACTGGTTGGGTCAAGAGGCACATAGCACCCATTTAGTAGGTTGACAGTCATCAATGCTAAAATGTTCCAGAAAGCACTCACGACATTTTCAAATCAGATTATTGTACATTCAACTGTGAATGTGAGGAAAATGTCACAGAACAATTTATATACAGTGAATCTCATGAGCTTTATCTGGTAAGTACTGACAAAGATGTCCATTTAGAAAATTCTAATCAAATACAGATCCAAGCACATTCCTTCACTTCCACAATGGCCCACTGTGAATAGACACTAGTAATAACAGACATCTCTAGGCAAGACTCTGCTCCACTGGGTTCCCTAATGAAAAAAACAAAAGACTTTCCTGCCAGCTAAATGGATGAACCGGGCTCTCAGCCCAGAAATGTCCAATCAATGCTTTCACTTCGACCTTCCCAAGGGATCAACTAAGCAATCGCTCCAAAACCTGGCACATCAAGATTTATAAGGCAGGGCAGGAATGCATGGGCTAAATGGCTTCAGAAAAACCATTTGTTATGAGTAATAAAAAAACAAATTAGAGTAGCTGCTGTTAGATCACCATTCTTCTCACACAAAGGCTGAGTGTCCCATGAGATTTGGCTGATAAATATTTTTGAATAAAGTGAGAATTATAGTACACTCCTGAACTTGTTATAGAAACTGTTAAACACATGTAATTAGTCTCCCAAAATAATGAGAATGAAAATCTTTGTTTTCTGCTTGATGCAGGCTCATGTAACAAAATGCACTGTGATTGCCACAAACAGAATCACACACAGCTCATTGCCTCATCAATAAAGCTTTCAGCAGCATCACAGCGCATCCCTGAGAATAAGTATTTTAACTTCAAATTATAAACCTAGCAACAAACCAGTCAACTGTTTTCCTAAACAACATAACATGTAAAGTCATGTGACTTTTTTTTTTTTTTAAATACGGTCTCATTCTACTGCCTGGATTAGAGGGCAGTAGCTTCAGCCTAGCTCACAGCAACCTCAAACTCCTGGGCTTAAGTGATCCTCCTGCCTCATCCTCCAATGTAGCTAGGACTACAGGCATGAGCCACCACACCCAGTTAATTTTTGTATTTTCTGTAGAGGCAGGGTCTTGCTGTGTTGCTTAGACTGGTCTTGAACTCCTAATCTCAAGTGAGCCTCTTGCCTGAGCGTCCCAAAGTACTAGGATTACAAGTGTCAGCCATGGAACCTGTTCTGACAATTTTTTTTTAATTTAATGGACATATTTGCAACCACCAACAAGTAATTATTTGTTTTTATTGTAATTAATAACTATCATTTATTCAGTTTTGTTCTGTTAGGTACTAATCTAACACATTTATGTGAGCTGTCTATTATAATCCTTTTTTTTTTTTTTTTTTTGCAGTTTTTGGCTGGGGCTGAGTTTGAACCCGCCACCTCCGGTATATGGAGCTGGCACCCTACTCCTTTGAGCCACAGGAGCCACCCTATTGTAATCCTTAAAAACATCTTACGGTCTGTGGCAATTTGTTGTCTAATTAAGGCTCCTGATCTATCAGCATAAAACATCAAAATCTAACATTATTTACTCCATGGATAAAACATTTTTGTTAGTATTCATTCTCAATATAAATCTTTTTGTCTTTGAAATTTACCTGTGCTTCCCAAAAAGATTTCCTTAAAATATTAGACTTTTTTGTGAGTATTGTCAGATACTTACTTTCTTACTCATTACCAGAAGTTTTACATCTGTTTCACATTAAACTGAAGTAGGCTGACTGGTATTAGTTAAAAGGCGACTTTCCTGAAAAATAAAAACAAATGCATCTATTCTAGAATTATTTCAGCTCTGATATTATTCTTACAATGAAACTCTGAGAAGCTGTAGAATTACAAGTCTGTATTATTTTAAGCAAATAATTAAAAAAAATAAGTCTTGAGCTTATTGAGAATAAATCAATAACGACTGGTCTGGACTTTACTATAATCCATCAGCCTAAGCAGCATTAGTTTGTACAAAGTATTACACAAAAACAGAATCCCAGGTTGAATGGTTCTTAATTCTGAAATACTTTGTGTGTTAAAACAGAAGCATGATCTGCAAACATGCACGACGCCATGCTCTGCCGAGACTCAACACTGCATTCCTGAGGAAAAGGGGTGCTTGGTTTTTGAAATGAAGCTGACATAGAGCCGTGATGCTCAGTGAAAGGAGATGGTGTTAGTGTGACCATATATAAAATTATAATACTTTCGGTGATTGTAAAATTTTCTTTATTTTAATTTTTTTGACACAGATTATCTCTGTCACCCTGAGTAGAGTGCCCTGGTGTCATCACAGCAACCTCCAACTCAAGAGATCCTCCTATCTCAATTTCCTGAGTGCCTATCACAACTCTAGGCTAATTTTTCTATTTTTAGTAGAGGTGGGAGTGGGGTCCCACTCTTGCTCAGGCTGGTGCTGAACTCCTGAGCTCTGGTGATCCACTCGCCTGGCAATAAAGACTCAAATTTGGGGTAACCTTAGAGAAAGGGGTGTGGCATGAATTCAACATTAAATTGGAGAAACACCAGCTCAGGTGATCTCCAGGTTGCTCTCCTTTAGGTGAGAAGCCAATGGCTCTGCTGTGTCCTCACACAATTGAGGCAGCAGTGGAGTGATTGAGCAGTATCTCCTCTTATTTCTGCCACTAACCCGCTGTGTAAACAGAAGCAATCAGTTAACTGCTCTAGTTCTCAATTCACTAGGGTGTAGAGCAGTGGTTCTCAACCCTCCTAATGCTGCAAATCTTTAATACAGTCCAAAGGGATTGCAACCCACAGGTTGAGAACCTCTGGTATAGAGGGAAAGGGTTTGTGGCTCCATCTATACAGTTCTAAGTGTACATCCAAATCACCATTAATCACAGGCTGGCCAACAGGCTAACCAATGCCTTATCAAAAAAATGCAGCTCAATCTATCAAACAATTTTTGGCCTTCCTATAATTATGCATAATTAATTTAATAATGGGAATGTGTGAGAAAAAATTAGGTTTTATTTTTTTTTAATTGCTAGAAATACATATGTTTTTCTCTTTTGCCTTTCTCATTGAATATGCTAATAAAATATCTGTAATCCCCAGCTGGTGCCTTGGGCCAGGATCCATTGATGAGTCTCCCAACTGTTCTCCAATTCCATTTTGTCTTTACTCTATTAAAACAGCCCCCAAGTCACCATCAGCCATCTGTCTAAATGTTAATCTCATCCATCTCCTATCCCCTTAAAAGTCTCAATGTGCTCTACTGCCTGTAAAATTAAGTTCAAACTTTCTAACATCATTTCTTTCTTTTTTTTTTTGAGACAGAGCCTCAAGCTGTTGCCCTGGGTAGAGTGTCATGGCATCACAGCTCACAGCAACCTCCAGCTTCTGGGCTCCAGCGATTCTCCTGCCTCTGCCTCCCAAGTACCTGGGACTACAGGTGCCCATCACAACGCTGGCTATTTTTTGTTGCAGCTGTCATTGTTGTTTGGTGGTCCCAACGAATCCCTAAGCTGGATTTGAATCTGCCAGCTTAGGTGTATGTGACTGGCACCTTGCTGCTTAAGCCACAGGTGCCAAGCCTCTAGCATCATTTCTAATACTATGTCTCACCTCATTTGATGTTTCCAAAACCAATCCTAACAAATGCTTCTACCTCCAAGGCCAGTGCACTCACTTCTAGACTCAACAGTCTCCAAATCCAATCTGGCCTTGACTAAACATAGAAATGAAATTAAGTTTTTCTACTCTACACAAGCTGCTTTCTTAGCCTAAATTTTATCCCTTTTATATAAAATCTTTTCCAAGCCCAGAATTTCTTTAAAAAATCAAAAAGAGCTCCTCAAATCAATAACTGTTTTGGTAACTTTATTTGTCAATGCCTCCCTACCTCCAAAGCTACATGGTTTATAAGTCATTCATTTAGCTGGTCATTCATATAAAACCATTTATGAATGTTATTGTATGTCTTATATATTGATAAACTATATATTAAGTTGTATGTTGGCTCTACACTACTAAAGAAAAAATGTGGGTTTTTTTAAGCATTTCAATTTCTAAAATATGTAATACTTGAGGCCAATACTATAGAACATCATGCTAATTATTTTAAAACAGTGACATAGAGATTACATAATTTTTAAATAAAATATGACAGTGAGAGACTGAGAAATTAAGACATTACTTACCCCCATGAAGTCACCTTCTTCAAACTCATTTACAATGTTAGAGTTGGAATGTTTTTTCAGGATTGGGTTACTTGATATGACCTTTAAATGCCCAGCAAGAATCAAGTAGCATTCAACTCGTTCCTGTCCTTATCTTATAACCAGACTTTCAGCTTCATACCTGGAGAGAAAGAATATCAAAAACACCTCTTTTGCAAAATGGCTAGTTTGAAGTCAAGTGAAACCCTGTCATCTTCATCTTTAAAGAAACTGACTTTTCATTAAGAAGCAATTGTCATCCTATCTGGCACAGAGCCAGAAGGCAGAGATTTCAGCTACCTTATTGACTGCTGTACATCAGTGCCTAGAGTGGTGCTTTGCCCAGAAAGTAGGTGCTTTATGTTCAGAGAGTCAGTGAATTTAGGAATAGACAAAAGGAAGTGTTACACACGCACAGAATAGGAAGTCTTCGCGCAAATGCATTTCATAGATGAAACTTACAATTAACAAAACAGGCATCCTTTAAGCTGCTACTGCTGAATTTGTGATGTAAGACAAAAACTGGGAGACAAATGTGATGTTGATTTGCATACCTGTTATCAAGGCTTTTTTTTTAAGTACTATATTGAGGAACAATTTTGTAAACCTGCCATTTCCACATTTGTAGGTGTTCAGCCAGAGGATGGCAATCTGCTTACCCTTAGTTCATAAAAACAACCTATGCCTGTCAGGTATTCATGATAAACTATAATGGGCATCATAAGGTCGTCTGGGGAATTATTAAAAAAAGAAAAAGGAAACAAGATTTCTTTGTCTCTCAGACGTTCTGATTTGGTAGATCTGGGGTGGAGTCCAACAATCTGTACTCCTCAGAGTCTCTCCAGAGCATTGTGATGAAGATCATACTTTGAGAAAGACTGTGCTTAAGGATAAGAGTGAAAATTATTCATTTTATCTTATTTTTCTTATATGTGTATGAGTATTATTTTTGTGAAAACTGGAACAGAACATGTTCTATTCAAATACTGAGAAATCTGGGCCAGGCACGACAGCTCATGCTTATAATCCTAGCACTCTGGGAGGCTGAGGAGGGTGACTGCTTGAGTTCAGGAGTTTGAGACCAGCCTGAGCAAGAGTGAGACTCTGCCTCTACTAAAAATACAAAAGCTAGCTGGGCATTGTGGTGGGTGCCTATAGTCCCAGATACTGGCTGTGGCAGGAAGATCTCTTGAGTCCAAGAGTTTGAGGTTGCTGTGAACTATGATGACATCAAGGCACGTCTGCCCAGGGTGAAGGCACTCTCCTATCCATGAGAACCCCACTCTCATGAACTAATCACCTTTCCAAAGACCCAGTCTCTTTTTTTTATTTCAGATAAATATGGGGGTACAAATGTTAGGGAAAGCAAGTGTATTCCTTGTCTGGGAGGAGCCCAGGGGCCATGTGAGAACTGAAATGCACTATTATTTCAGGATTACCAATTCTGAGAAGTTATCCAGATAAAACCAAAGCCCTGGGATTTTTAACACATGCAGCAGGGCCCATTGCAGACTGTGTCTCAACACACAGTGAATAACAATGCAAATGAATAGAATTTTAAAACAAAGTTATATGGTTACTTATAGAACTATGATTCTAGTTCCTAATGAAAAAAGATGCAGAAAGGAAATTTTATAAGGCATTTTCACTGCCTTTCAAAAAAAGATCATGACATTAAAATTAGAAGACTCCTGAGTTTTCATTGTTTATGTTAACAGATTCCATTTTCAAAAAAATCACTACTTGAACTCCCTAGACTTAAAAAATCATTAAAATTTTCTGAAGTAACTGCCATATCACAGGAATATCCTCAAGTTAATGGTTGGTTTCTATGAACTAAGATAAGAGAACAGTCTTCTGGACTACTGCGAAATCATGAGAATGAGGCCAGTAATCAGTTTGTGATGGAAAGAGAAGGAAGAGAGGGTATGCAGGGAGGAAAAGGCCAGCGGAAGAGCTAATACATGGTGGTACCAGCTTCCATGGGAAAAATTCTGATTTTTCAAGATCCAATTGGATTCAAAGCACCACAGAAGGCTGGGCGTGGTGGCTCACCCCTCTCATCCCAGCACTCCAGGAGGCTGAGGCAGGTGGATTGCTTACGCTCATGAGTTTGAGACCAGTCTGAGCAAGGGCAAGACCCCATCTCTACTAAAAATTGAAAAACTAGCTGGGTGTAGAGGTGGGCACCTATCATCCCAGCTACTTGGGAGGCTGAGGCAGGAGGACCGTTTGAGCCCAGGAGTTTGAGGTTGCTGTGAGCTATGATGCCATGGCATTCTACCCAGGGACAGAGAGTGACTCTATCTCAAAACAAACAAACAAAAAGCATCACAGAAAAAGTAGGAGGATCCTACACCCTGTTTTCTTTCCTTTATATGTGAAAATGTGAGTGACGGCCAGTCCTCCTCAACCAGGTTTTGAAGAGCACCGTTTGGCTTCCAGACACCCATTACACTAATTGGATCCCCAGCCCACTCTCTCTCTCCTTGACACAAGGATTCCAAGGATGCTCATTTTTTCCTGCAGCATTAAATTGCCATGCAGTAAAGCGTAAAATATTCATACGGACCTGTACTCTACATTTGTATTATACTATAATCCCACAATGATTTCTGAACAGCCTACTTGAGTGATGTGAAAGAATGCCAATACTAAATACACTTCTCAGGCTTAAGAATTAATTTTAGACTTTCAGAGCATTTGAAGCCCTTAGGAAAGGAATTACCATCTTCTTCAAGAAGAATTTTTTTCTTGTTAAGCCTAGAGATGCAATTGCTCCAACCTGACAAACACAGAAATCAGAGCACTTTTAAGAATAGAGGAGAAATATTTTTTTCATATTCAAATATTTAAATGTCTACATAAAATACATAAGCTATAGATAGTACACGATCTTTGATGAAATGTTGGTCAACAACGGACCACATATATGATGGTCTCATAAGATTATAGTGTAGCTGAAAAATACTATTGCCTACCATCTACTATTCTATACCTTTTGTCATTATTTAGAGTGCACTCTTTCTACTTATAAAAAAAAAAGAGTTAACGACTTGACATCCTCAGGCAGACCCTCAGAAGGGATCCAGAAGAAGGCACTATTATCATAGGAGATGACAGCTCCCCATAGACCTTCCCATGGCACAAGAAAAGTGGAAGACAGTGGCACTGATGATCCTGACCCCATGGAGGTCTACACTAATGTGTGTGAGTCTTTGTTTTTAACAAAAATGTATAATTTTTAAAAATAGAAAAAAGTTTCTAAAATAAGGATGTACAATGTGTTTGCATTTTAAACTAACTAAATGTTATTACAAAAGAGTAAAAATGTTAGGAAAAAATGCATAAAGTTAATACATTATTGGTTAATTTATTATTGAAGAAAGAAAAATATTTTTTAAAAATTTAATGTAGCCTAAGTGTAGTGTTTATAGTCTACAGGAGGGCACAGTGATGGCCTGGGCCTTCACACTCTCTCCCCACTCACTCACTCAACTAGAGCAACTTCAGTCCTGCAGGCACCATTCGTGGAAAGTGCCCTATGTAGGTGTACAACTTTTTTATCCTTTACTTTGTATTTTACTGTATCTTTTCTATGTTTACATATGTTTAGCTACACAGATACTTACCATTGTGTCACAGTTGCCTACGGTATTCAACAGTAACATGCCATACAGGTTTGTAGCCCAGCTATACCATCTAGGTTTTTTAAAGTACATCCTATGATGTTTATGCAACAACAAACCCAGCTACTGATGAATTTCTCAGAGGGCATTCCCATTGCTCAGCAAGGCATCATTGTTTATAAATTTTATATTGAACTCTCTGAAGAACCTATGAACATTATTAATTATTTGCAGATACATTGATTTGGGGTTTTATTCTCCATTTAAAACAGTAAATTGAATAAGTACTAGTGTTAATTTTTGTTGAATGAACTAGCACCAAATGAAAGTAACTCTCCTCTAAAATTTCCAGATATGCATGTTTTTAAAAATGAAACTTCAAGTTAATGCTACACTATTGAACTTTTTCCAAGGAGGAATCACACAACAGATCTTATATTAGTTCTGGGTCACAGACAACAGAACCTACTCTGATTGTTTTAACAAAGAAAGGATTTATTACAGTATTGGGTAGCTTACAGAATTTTTTTTTTTTTTGAGACAAAGCCTCAATCTGTTGCCCTGGATAGAGTGCCATGGCATCATCATAGCTCACAGCAACCTCAAACTCTTGGGCTAGAGCAATCCTTTTGCCTCAGCCTCCCAAGTAGCTGGGACTACAGGCATGTGCTACTATACCTAGCTAGTTTTTCTATTTTTAGTAGAGATGGGATCTCACTCTTGCTCAGGCTGGTTTCAAACTCTTGCGCTCAAGCAATCCTCCTGCTTTGGCCTCCCAGAGTGCTAGGATTATAGGTGTGAACCACCATGCCTTGTCACCTTATAGAATCTTTAGAAAGGTTTGTAAAATAGTTTCTAGTTCAAACTTCCAGCAAAAACTTTGCTGAAGATGCTGGGCAGACCCCAGAACCACAATGTGTCTACCCCAGTTAGGAAGCAGGGGCCACCATACCCAAACAATAATGTGAAATTTTCCAGTACCTGCACCAGAAGAATTAATTTCACATCACAATATCATGAAGACATACCTGCCAGAATCTAAATCATTACTTATACCCTAAAAGGAAAGGTAAGCTGGGAAAACTAGCTTCTTGTTTTGTTTGTATTTTGCATTTTACACTGGAGTTTACCCTACATAGAACTATAAAAATGTTCTAGTGCTCTAGTGTTCAAGGATTTGGGATAACCCTAAAGTATAAATGTCAACTGTATCCTATTTATCATAAAATTGAAGATACTTTACCTAATACATTTTGCTTGTCTTTCTTTATTTTAAATAAGAGGTTTTTATAGCAGTCTAGTCATTTTTATTACTCATGGTACTTGCCTTATAAAAAGTTTTGGTCTTCATCCTATTTCAATTCTAATTTCCTTCAAGTTGATTTGAAAACTCACCATTATATCACAGAGTTGAAGGCACAAATCCCAAACTATCACATTTTTCTTTTGGTCAATATTCAATTTACAACATACGTCTTTTGTCTTTAAGCCTGTGTAAACTCTGTTCCCCACCTGCCCCACCTCTCTCTCTTAGAGGACTGGCAAGATCCAAGTGGAATATTTTTGTGTCACTCACTCTTGATAGATTACCGTCTGGGAAAGTTGGAGTTGTGTTTCATTTGGCAAACTGCAAAATGACCCATCCCACTTTAGACACAGTTGAATCTTTAATAGAAGAAAGAAAATAAATAAATAAAGCTTAGAGGAGGGCTAAAGGAAAATGATTATGAAACACTTCTATTTTCTCAGAGCCCTTTGATGTTTCTGACAAACAAAACAAGAGCAGTTTTATGTGTTTGCCAAAGTCTGCTTTTTACCTGGTAGATGCTAGTAAGTAAAATCTTTTATATACAGAGTCACGAGAATTTGGTATAATACCAATAAAGCATAACCTCTCCTGTGGAAGAGAAAGCAACATCTGGTACAATGGGGAGATAGTTCTTTCCAGCATTTGTGAACTTTCATGATGTTAGACCATGTACCAGTGAAATAGTTGGTGAGGAATCTTTCATGGCCTCACCTGGACAGCAAAACAGAATAAACCAGGACCAGAAAAAAAAAATCTATGATGGCTCACATGTCCTTCACTGGAAGATATCAAAGGTGAGATGTTCAAACATGCCTTTGTTTCCCTCTTCCAAAGTATGAGCTTTTGATAGATATTAATATTGCATCTGCCTACTATTTTTGAGAAGGGGCTATGATATGCCTCTTTAAAATGCCCAGCCTCAGCATGAGCTCATGTCTCTATAAAAACATAGAAAAATTAGCTGCATGTTGTAGTGCACGTATATAGTCCCAGCTGCTCAGGAGGCTGTGGGGTGAGGATCCCTTGAGCCCTGGAGTCTGAGGTTGCAGTGAGTTATGGCGACACCACAACACTCTAGTAGGCCAGGCAACAGAGTGAGACCCTGTCTCAAAAAAAAAAAATGTTCACATTTTTAAAAGCATCCCCACCATATACAAAGATTAACTCAGGGAGCTGATGACAGCAAGATGGGCAACTAGGAGCTCCCAGCACTCTTCCTCTCCCATACCAAAAACAAACAAACAAACAAACAAAAAATCCAAAAAGCAAATAAACAACTATATTTTGACCAAAATAACTAAAGGAGAGTGCCAGAGAATAGCAAAGAGGGAGTACAGAAACAGGACAGTCTCATGGAGAAGGAAAGGAAATGCCTTGACTCCGCCATCTGACCCCCCAGTCAGGATCAGCTCAGAACAAGGAGGGACTTCTTCCAGGGAGAAGGTAAGCAATGTAGGCTGGTGCAGTGTGGTAGTGGCACCTATTGTCCCAACTGCTGGGGAGGCTGAGGCAAGCGGATCACCTGAGCCCAAGTGTTTGAGGTTGCTATGAGCTATGACACCACAGCACTCTACCCAGGACCACAGAGTGAGACTCTGTCTCAAAATATTAAAAAGAAAAAACAAAATGGTAAGCAATAGGACCCCAGTAACCCCCATGATAGACACAGACAACTCCAGTTTTTGCTACTAGAGACTCCCACAGTCCTCACAAGCTCTGAGCCCAGCTGAGGAAGTTCCCCATGCTGAGCTCCCCCAAGTGAAGAAACTGACACTGGACCTTGCCTCTAAGCCCCATGGCCCATGCTGCTACTGCTCTGTCCCATCTTGTAAGTAGAGCCATTGCTAGAATGTGTCCTGCTCCAGAGGGAGATGCCATTGTACCCTCCATCCCTAAGGATCAACCCTACAGCACTATGCCCATCAGGTAGCATGCCATCCCTAACAGGGCTGCTGCTGCATCCTGCCACCTGGGGCCAACCCTCCACAGAGCCACTCTGTCCACCTAGCCACAGTCAATGACGCACCCTCCTACCCTCAGTGCTGAGCTGACATGGTGACACCTGCCTCTGGTAGCCCAAGCCTCAAGCTACCAGAGCAGTTGCACCCCCAGCTTCAGAGCAGATGAAGTGCCCTAGCATCTAGGGACCACAGGCCTCCTGAGCCCTGAAGCCATCCCACTTCCCGTGACCCCTATGCTACAGCTTAAGTAGTGCCCTGACCACAAGTAACAAGAACTTAAATGGCTGTGATATTTACTAGTGCTGGGTCACCCTCACCCCTCCAGGCCAACATGATATAGATGGATGCAAGGAAATATTATACGTACAAAAAACACTGACTTTTATAAATGTCTGATGCCAAAGGATGATGAATACTTATACTGAAGCACTGTATTTTTTAAGATACTGTGAAATGCTTTATGTCTTAAGATGTTTAAGATGTTTAATCATCAATGCCTCTCTTTACTTAGAGCAAGTTTACACAACATATTACATCTTTTGGAGGCTAACAAATAATAAATGTAAAACTGATTTACCTAAGCATATTAAAATTTTCACAGAAGCAAAAAAGTTTCCTCTAATCACTTAGGGACAGAAATCCATATGTATAGATGCGATTGCTGACATCTGCTCAGGGATCAATAAGTAACAATTACAGAAAACACTTTAATAGTCTTCAAAAAATTGATATATATTGAAAATAAATTATTCATCTCAAGCACATTCCTCAAACAAATACAACACATAGTAAGATCTCAAAGATCAATATTTCTTTAATCAATGTATGAAAGAAAAGGAGTACTTTGCTCAACTAAAGAAAATATGAAGATCTCACCCACTTTCATTTAATGCCATTTTGTTTTCTAACTAAAATTAAGGGAAGGATTAGGGGAGTAGAAATGTAAGAAAAATAATTTGGCATGACTATTGTCTTCATAGTTATAGCCTATATTTACTTAAAATAATAAAAGAGAATCATAATTGGATAATGTTTAGAATAATCATGTATCAGAAAACAATTTTTTACCTTTTTGAGATCTTCTTGGCTTCTTGGCTTAGGTTGGATGAACAATAACGTCTTCAGCTTTTCAAAATCTTTGCTCTGTAAAATAAAGTGTATTTACATTTAAAGCATTCTGCTTGTCCCCATGGACACAAATTTCTTTCAAAAATTTGGAAAAGATTTATAGCCTGGGGAACAGGAAATGTTATGCTTATATACTATTGACTCTTAATTCTGCACATAAACTCTGTTGCAATAACTTTAAGAAGTAGATTTACTTAATTGAAGTACCAAGCTTGGAATTTTCACTGATCAGGTTATAAACAAGTTTAATTATAACTAAGACAACAGGATCATTATAGTAAATCAAGTGTTATTTGCCACCAAAATGCTATTTATTGAGTTACATGAGCATGAGTCACCCTAGAACACAGCTTAATCTCAGGTCAACTAAATTGAGTAAGCACTGCATTCACCAAATGGACTCTATGTACCTGTAAAAGAGTAGTTATTTCCTATTTATATAAATAATTCAGTTTGAGTATATTGTAGAGCCTCCATAGTTCACCACCTCCCTACACTGACCACCTGCTTAAGTTGACCTAATTTTCATAGACCAGACATGCATTATATGTACTCAGTGAAGACTGACGTCTACATATTGACACCTCTGTAAGTTGTATCTTGACCACTTGGACCGTGACACACAATATTAGTTTATTCTCTATAACTTGATCAGTTGAATCCACTCTATACCAAGGGGTAGACGGTGTGAGCTTTGCCCCTTAGTTATATTATTTTCTCTTTAGTATAAGTTCCTCACTTTACTCTCTTTTTCTCATGTTTTATTACCACCACATGTTGGATTAGGCCTAATGTCCTATTGTATAGCCTGTGCTGCAGAAGATTTTTTTCAGTGTGAAGGACTGGTCTGAATTGAAGGTACATCCTACAATTCCTAAAAAAGTTTACAGTTAATCAAGACATGATGGCCCAAAGGAAAGAACTCAAGAGAGCTGATGTTGAAGGAAAAGGTTGAAAGCAGCAACCAAAGAAAGATGGCAGAACATTTTGGTGTTACCAAGACCACAGTTGGCAACATCCAAAAACATAACCATGAATACTTGGAGAGATATGGTATGGAAAGCAGAGACCTACAATGGGAAAGGAAGAAAATTTCCCTCAGTGAAGTCGGTAAAGTCACATTAAGCTGGTTCAAACAAATGAGTGCAGTTCAAACCTGGATCGCTGGGCTGATAATCCAACAAGTTTCTAAAAGATTCACACAGCAATTCAGGATGGCAGATTTCCAAGCATCCAGTGGTTGGCTTGAAAATTTTAAACTATGACATGAGATTTCCCACAAAGTTTTGTGTGATGAATCCCGTGAAGTTGTGGAAGAGTTCATCAAATAGTTCCCTGACTTTGACAGAGGCTTCAAAGATGACATCTTTACCATTGACTATTGCAGACTCTTCCAAGGCAGTGCCTGACAGGAGCCTTATCATAAAGAGTAACAAATGTAATAGCAGAAAACTTTCCAAAGAACATTTCACAGTTCTGCTTTGCACTAGCTCAAGTGGAGAGAAACTAAAGCCCTTCATGATTGGTAAATCATGCACCTGAAGAACCATTGAAGAACCTCCAAGTCCAAAGACCTCCCCATCACTTGGAAATCAAACAAATGCACATGGATGACTGGTGTCCTATTTGAGGAGTGGGCATGAGATATTGATTGAGAAATGAAGAAGAAACAGTCTATTCTAATGACAGTAGATAATTGCGCTGGCCACCAGCAAGTGAATCATCTCACAAACATGACACTGAAATTTCTGCCTCCAAACATGATCTCATAAATCCAACCTCTTGACTAAGACATCATCAAAACATTTAAGATGCACTATTGAACCCAGTTCCCACAGTGGATCAGCACAGAAACACAAGCCTGTGGTCGCCTGTGGAAACAACTCATCTGCTTTCTATGCTGTTCTTTGGATCAGTTCTGCTTGGAATTAAGTCCAGCCAAAATGATGCAGAAGTGTTTTTGTTTTGTTTTTTTTAGAGACAGAACTTCAAGCTGTCACTCTGGGTAGAGTGCCGTGGCATCACAGCTCACAGCAATCTCCAACTCCTGGGCTCAAGCGATTCTCCTGCCTCCACCTCCCAAGTAGCTGGGACTACAGACACCTGCCACAACTCCTAGCTATTTTTTGGTTGCAGCCGTCATTGTTGTTTGGCGGGCCAGGGCTGGATTCGAACCCACCAGCTCAGGTGTATGTGGCTGGCGCCTTAGTCACTTGAGCCACAGGTGCTGAGTCAATGCAGAAGTGTTTTAACAAAGTTGGATTTGTCACAACCCAAGATGTCATGAGGCCCACAGTGATGTTCAGAGCTTCCCCAGGGAGAGTCTTTCATGAGGCCCACAGTGATGTTCAGAGATTCCCAAAGGACAGTCCTTTACAAGGGCCACAGTGATGTTCAGAGCTTCCCCAGGGAGAGTCCTTCACGAGGCCCACAGTGATGTCCAGCTGTGAGGTATGTAGCACCTTATTTAGGATGAGCTCACAAACTTAACTGACTGATCTTGTGTGTGTGTGTGTGTGTATATATATATATATATATATATATTTGGGGAATATATTGATATCAAATAAAAAAATTCACTTTCCTCTGTTATTTTTATTGATACAATTAGGAGGTGTTTGGATCACAGAGGATAGTTCCTAATGAATAGCTTAGTTCACTCCCATTCTGGTGGGACTGAATTAGTTCCCACAGGAATGGATCAGTTCTCAAGAGTGGATTGTTATTATATAAAGCCAGGACGCTTCTTCCCCTTTGACCCTCTCTGCCGCATTATGATGCCACATGAAAGCCTTGGCCAGGAGCCAGTGACACACCCTTAAACTTCCCAGCCTGCAGCACCATGAGCTAAACAAACTGAAATTACCCAGTCTCAGATACTCTGTTACAGCAACATAAGATAGACTAGGTACCCTTAGAAAAGTTAGTTCACTCTGTACGTCAGTTTCCTAAGGTGTAAAATGGGTCTTAGGAGAGCAGCTACCTCATGCTTGTTAAATAATAAATTAAAACACTTAGAGTAGTCCTTGATATTGAATTGTGTATGTAATTCACTGAGAATCATGTATAGCACACAAGGCTCAGTAAGTATTATAACTGTTATTGTTGCTGCTGCTCTAGTCTCCACTGTCCAAGTGCTATCCAGCTGCCCCACACAGCTGGACGCCCAGGGAGCAATAAAAGAAGTCAGAATTTTTAGTTGAAGTTAAGGATAATCTAAAGCTTCCACAGCTAGATGACTGCCTAATAGACACATATGCACATCCATTTCATCTGACCTTTCTCCAAGTTCAACATCAAATAAAAGTAACCTACCCTTTTGTGCATTTCTCTTTGAAGCGTGGGGATGAGAATGATCTCAACCCTCGCTATTTTTTACCACTATAAATACCATCAATAGGTAGATTCCTCCTCTAGTCGGTGACAGGAAAAACAAACAAAATTAAAATTTTCAACTGGGCTGTCTCACCTGCATCACGACCCAGGGTTTTCCTCTGGCAACAGTGTTCCCACAAAGTTACTCCCCACACACTCAGCAACGCTTCAAGTCTCAGGGGGCCGCGAGTGATTCTTGCCCCTCCAAAGGTAAATATGGAAAACCGCACTGGCATCTGCGGCTCACACCGGGCTCAGAGAAGCGGAGATGGGCGAGTGGTGACTAAACTCCGTTCTCAGGAGAGGGAAGGGAGCGGTTTTCCTCTCCAAGGAATGCCAGTAAAATTGGAGGAGGGGGCTGCCTAGCTGAGATGACTGGTTCGCCTATGGTCCCTGTGTGGCTGCGATTGGAACCAGCAGCCCCTGAGAGAGAGGGGCAGAGAGGCCAGGCGCTGCGGGCTTGCAGGGGCAGGTGGGCAGCGGTGACCTTTCTGGGCACCGGCTCAGCAGATGCACCCAGCGACTCACTGCCCACCGCAGCCTCCGCCTCGCTCTCAGCGGGCGCGCCCTGGAGGAACCCGCGGGGTCGGGGGCAAAGGCCGTGGCCACCATGCCCCGGGACTGCGCTGTGCAGACCCCCGGGGACTCCAGGCCACCGCTCCCTCCGGGTCTGGGGGGGACACGCCCCCATCCCTGTCTCTTGGGAGAAAAGACCCTGAGGTTCCCCACCCTCCTCAAAGTGGTACCCTCAATGACCCCCTGAGAGCCAGGGACGGCAGAAAGTGGGGACACAGCTGCAGTGTTGTGGCTGGATCCGAAAATGTGTGCGTGGAGTGGGGGAATGTGAACTTTATTTTTAGATGAAACGCGTAAGAATAAGCTGAGGAGGTAAAATGCAACATTTGCACTCAATCTTTTTTTTTTTTTTGAAACAGAGCTTCAAGCTTTCACCCTCGGTAGAGTTCTCTGGCATCACAGCTCACATCAACCTCCAACTCCCGGGCTTAAGGCATTCTCTTGCCTCAGCCTTCCAGTAGCTGGGATTACAGGTTCCCGCCACAACACCTGGCTATTTTTTCGTTGTAGTTGTCATTGTTGTTTGAAAGGCCCAGGCTGGATTCCAACCCACCAACTCTGGTGTATGTGGCTGGTGCCTTAGCCGCTTGAGCTACCAGTGCTGAGCCTGCACGCAATCTTAAAAAGATGCATGACTTTTGGATAATTGTAGCTGGAGTGAGAGAGACCCCTGGGTAGCTTTCTGTGGGGAGGGCCTTGGGCACACTTTTGGGTCCAATCTAGGAACTGCCCTCCCAGCTGCTGAGCCCTCACTAGGCAAGATGCCTGTGCGCCTGGGCCCTCTGGGGGAGAGTTGAACAGAGGCACTAACGGCCATAAACAGAACTTTCAGGACCTAAGTGGACAAAGCAAATCTCTACTTTTAGTCTATAGGATAAACCATCATATGGGCACTGATAGGTCTAGGGGCCCTAGAATTTTCTGTCTTCAGGTTGAAAGAAACTTCATTGCCATTTTGATGGGTCAACTCAAAAAAAGAGCCCTGGTTGGGAAATGAAGTTAAATATACTTTAGTCATTTATAAGTATTTACAGTGACATTAAGCAACAGCCACTTCATGAACTGGTCATTAAGGAAATTAATGTCCTCTGCAATTTTCATCTTTTTGTTTCATTAGGAAGGCCTCAGAATGGAATTATGCCAGCAACATATGGACATCTACATGGTTTTATAAGAAAACTCAGCTAAAATGTGTGGTTGTATAAGGAAACTCATTGAAAACAATAAATCTATGAAAGCTACTGTTGTGACTCTGTCTCAAAAAAAAAAAGTCATATGTATAAGCAAGACATTTTTGAAAAACTGAGGGAGGCTACCAGGGATGGGTACAAGGATGTCCAAATCTCTTAGAATTTAAACTTATTCTGAATCTGAAACACATTGTGATTGTTGTAAACTGCACTGGTATTTCTTATTGCAAAATCAGTTATAATGGATCAGACTACTCCCCTAGGTACTATAATACCACTTTTTTTTTTTTAATCCCCTGAGGCTCTTTTCTGTGAAACAGTGAATTGCACCACCCATCATTAGTCCAAGACAGAGACCTGGGAATAATTTTTGATTCCTCTCCCATTTTACACTTTTCAAATTCACTCTCTTTGAAGCTACCACATGATCTTTATAAAATACAAATGTTGGTCTTGGGGGTATGATGGCAGATGGGAAGGACGTTTAGTTCAGCTCTCCTGGAACAACAGGTGAGAGTGACTGGGCTAGATCTTTCCTGGTATGGAATATTGGTGTGGAGTGAAAGTTCGGGGTGTGATGCGAGGTGGCAGATTACTGGACTTGGAGTGTAATCCAGGGTTATGGAGACTGCCAGGATAGTTTCTGCAGGGTAGGGGGGAGGTGGCAACCAGCCCCCCCAACCCCCCAGGGATTACAATTCCCAGTTCATGGGAAAACTAGGTGTTGTGTGGAAAGATTGGTGATGTATGGACTCCTGAGCAGAATTTGGTAGCAAGAAAGGGGTGTGGTCTGGAGCAGCACCACAGTGCAGGAGAGACACTCAGATAGGAAAGATCCTGGATAGGAAGCAGACATTGTTTTAAAATTTGGGAGAAAGTGGTCACTGCAGGCACCTTTCTGTGTGGACCAGGCATGGAAATTTGAGTCTTATCTGCAGGCAGTCGTCCTACACTTGAAATAGGCCCAAGATATCCCACACTTCATAGGAACTGTTGTAGGGAGAATTTGTGAAACCTGTCTGTGAAGATTTTTGGAGATTGGTGGAATCAACAGTACTGCAGGGTCTAAGTGCCAAGCAAGTAACCACCAAGAACAATCTAAGCTGGGTGACAGGTATAAGCCTGGCAACCACTCACAGTGCCACCTGGTGTCCAGAAAGTATATTGCAACATAAATATATTCCTACTAAAGTAGATTCCTATGGCATATATTGCTGAGAGTGCTTACACCAGGTTATTTGTGTTTTTTTGTTTGTTTATTTTTGGTCATCTGTTTGTGTGTCTGGTTGCTTTTATGTTCGTTTTGTTTCAATTTGTCTGGTGTTTTGTTAAATCCTAAGGTTGACTATTTTCCCTAACTCTAATTTTTACATTTAACAAGAGCAAAAGGTAGTGGGGAATGATAGCTGACGGGACTCAGCTTTCAACATAAGCTCCCATCCAGAGGGAGAGATAATGCCCAGAAAGAACCCAACAAAGCTAAAGGGTGGGAGCCAAGCTGAGAGAAGAGATTGATAATTGTACATCTTCTTTGCTGAGGCAAGCTGCACCTCCAAGGAAATAAATTTCAGGTACAGAACCCATCCCAAAGAGGATGTGTGTCCATCCCCTCCCCCAAGAGAGTTGCTTGCTTGCTGTGGGATCTCTACTAGTGAGCAGTGAACTGAGGTTCTCTTCTCTCATCCCATGGGAGCGAGTTGCTGGAAGCTGGGACTCCTTCTCCAGAGAGTCCCTGCTGTGAGTCTGGGCATTCTCTTGTCTGGCAGAAAGGTTGAACAAATATTTTCCCTGCCACTTGGAACTTCCAGTCCACTCTTCTTCCCTTGCCTGGTGGTCTAGAAGCCCAACCCCTGCAGAGACCAGAATGTCCGGGGTTCTTTATTAGGACTCGGTATTGCATTTAATGTAGCAGCACAGCTATGCTGTAACTGTGAATCTGGTAATAGTGCAGAAAGGCACAGGGGAGAGGGTGTCTGGCCTGACTCTGAGAAAGTGCAACTCAGCAGCAGGTGGAGGCTTGGGTCTCAATGAGACAGGAGAGTTGGGAACTGCTGAGGCACAGGAACCTGAGTGGAGACACCTCTTACCCAGCATCAGAGTTAATAGAGTGATCCTGCTGGGGTCAAATTTCAGAGAGACACCTCCCTAATTCTGTGGACTGCGAGAGGGAGCTAGACCTCGTGTTGCAGGGATACTAGAGAAGCAGAGCAGCTGGGGCAGAGGCACAGTCTCTGAGGGTGAAAAACATTTGCTGCTTTGTTAACCTCTGATTTGGAATGAGCTCAGGTGGAACACTCCCCAGTTCCCATTGAGCACTTGAGGTAGTCAGACTTCCACTCCCCCAGCTAACTGGTAGCAGAGTGTGGTCACCTGTCCCATGAGGCATTGACTTCCCTCTGACTCTGGAAGCCTCAAATCCCTGGCACATTTGCTCATTGGAGGGAACTGGGCCAGAGCCCTGTGGGGCTACCAATGCCTGGGTGTGACAGAGGTATAAAGTGGGGAAGAAGGCACCAGTCCCCCTGGACTATTTTTCTGGGTGGGCCTTTAAGACTCCACAGAGCACTAGAGTGAGTTACACTTGAGCTGCCAGTGGACTCCTGCTGTCTAGTTGCTGGAGACCTTTTGAACTCTCCCACTTGAGCTTCATTTGTGTTGACTGGAACAACTGCTTTGGAACTCCTGACCTGGGCTGATCACCTGGAGACCCATCAAGGTTGTACCCTAGTTGTATTGTTCTGGGAGTGTGGGATTCTCCTCTTCCAGTTGTTGCCTGTGGAGGGCCGGGTTTCTTAGTTGCTTATATATATATCCACAGCTGAGATTTCAGCCCAAAGCCACCGAATCCTTAGGATTGGACAGAGACTAGCTGAATATAGGACAGAGAAGTCTAGCCCCATAACACCAAGCAGGGCCCCAGAGTTTCAAGCTATAGTACTGAATGAGACCTTTGTAAAGCTCTAGGGGAAAAGCCACAATCACCAGTCCCCTTTGGTAAAGGGCTGGTTAATTAAAAATCCAGGAGCCTTCAATTCAATTTCACCTTACCAGCCTCTCTAGACAAACAGTAAAAAATAATTATAGGGCAGAATCAGCGGAAAAACTCTGGCAACATGAAGAATCAGAGTAAATCTACTCCCCCAAGGAACGACAAAGGAAACACAACAGAAGATCCCCTTCATAAACAAGTGGCTGAGATGTCAGAAATTGAATTCAGAATTCGGATAGCAAAATAAAATTAACAGAATGGACCTAAAGTTGGAATTAGAAATTCAAGGAGCAATTCAAAAGTTGTCTCAAGAATTCAATGAATTCAAATACAAAATCACCAAAGATTTTGACACATTGAGGCAAGAACTTGTAGCCCTCAAAGATCTGAGAAATATAGTAGAATCCCTCAATAACAGAATGGAGCAGGCAAAAGAAAGGATCTCTGACATTGAACACAAAGCTTTTGAATGCTCCCAAACTCTCAGAGGAAGAGAAGTGGAGAGCAAAAACGGATTATTCCCTAAGGAGAATTGTGGGATCACTCCAAAGGAGCAAACATTCACCTTACAGGAATCCCTGAAGAAGAAGAGGATGTTCCAAAAGGCACAGATACTCTACTCCAAGAGATAATTGAGGAGAACTTCCCAAGCATAGCAAGAGATACTGAAATTCAGATAACAGACAATTTCAGAACCCCAGCACAACTCAATGCGAATAAAGCATCTCCTAGACACATTGTAATTAACTTCACCAAAGTTAATATGAAGGAGAAAATCCTGCAAGCAGCTAGGCATAAGAAAATCATAACCTGCAAGGGGAAGAATACTAAAATGACTGCAGATCTCTCTGCTGAAACTTTTCAAGCCAGAAGAAGATGGTCATCAACCTTCAATCTCCTAAAACAAAACAACTTTCAGCCCAGGATCCTGTATCCAGCTGAATTGAGTTTTATTTATGATGGAGAAGTTAAATACTTTAATGACACATACATGTTGAAGAAATTTGCCATAACTAGACCAGCTATTCAGGATATTCTCAGACCCATCCTACATAATGATCAGCACAATACTCTACCACCAAAGTAAACTAACTCTGAAATTCTTGATCAAAACATAACTTCCACAGTGGTAAAGGATTAAAAATGTCCACAGGACTTTTGAGAACCTTGATACTTAAAATACTACCAGGCTTATCAATACTCTCCATTAATGTGAATGGCTTACATTGTCCTCTTAAGAGGCACAGATTGGCTGACTGGATACAAAAACTCAGGCCAGATACCTGCTGAATACAAGAATCTCATCTTACCTTAAGGGATAAATATAGACTCAGGGTGAAGGGATGGACATCTGTAATCCTGGCAAATGGAAATCAGAAAAAAGCAGAGGTTGCAATTTTATTTGCAGATACATTAGGCTTTAAACCAACAAAAGTAAGGAAAGACAAGGATGGTCACTTCATATTTGTTAAGGGAAACACTCAACATGATGAGATTTCAATTATTAACATTTATGTGCCCAACCAGAATGCTCCTCAATTTATAAGGGAGACCCTAACAGACATGACAATTTAATATCATCTGGCACCATAATATTTGGAGACTTTAACATCCCTTTGGCATATTGGATAGATCCTCCAATAAAAAAATAACAAGGAAATTTTGGACTCAAACTTCACCACACAACAATTGAATTTAACAGACATTTACAGAACATTTCATCCTAACAAAACTGAATACACATTCTTCTCATTAGCCTATGGAACATCTTCAAAATTGATCATATCTTAGGTCACAAGCCTAATCTCAGTAAATTTAAAAGTATAGAAATTATTCCTTGTATTTTCCCAGATCATCACAGAATAAAAATTGAACTCACCAATAACAGGAACCTGCATACTCATACAAAGATATGGAAACTAAATAACTTTATGCTGAATGATAGCTGGATCATAGATGAGATTAAGAAGGAAATTGCCAAATTTTTGGAACAAAACAATAATGAAGACACAAATTATCAGAATCTGTGGGATACTTCAAAGGCAGTCCTAGGAGGGAAATTTATAGTGTTGCAAGCCTTTCTCAAGAGAATGGAAAGATAGGAAGTCAAAAACTTAATGGGACATCTCAAGCAACTGGAAAAGGAAGAACATTCCAACCCCAAACCCAGCAGAAGAAAAGATATAACTAAAATTAGAGCAGAATTAAATGAAATCAAAACAAAAGAATTCAACCTAATCAAAAAAAGAAAATTAAAATCCCTAATATCATCGATCAGAAATGACAAAGGCAAAATAACAACAGACACCTCAGAAATTCAAAGAATCCTTAATGAATACTGCAAAAAACTCTATTCTCTTTAGATGAAAATCTAAAAGAAATTGACCAGTACTTGGAAGCACTCCACCTACCTAGACTTAGCCAGAAAGAATTGGAAATGTTGAATAGACCTATACAAAGTACTGAAATAGCATCAACTATACAAAATCTCCCAAAAAACAAGAGTCCAGGACCTGATAGTTTCACATCAGAATTCTACCAAACGTTTAAAGAGGAACTAGTACCTATATTATTCAACCTTTTCCAAAACATCGAAAAAGAAGGAATATTTCCCAAAACATTCTATGAAGCAAATATCACCCTGATCCACAAACCAGGAAAAGACCCAACAAGAAAAGAAAATTATAGACCAATATCCTTAAAGAATATAGGTGCAAAAATGTTCAATAAGATTCTAGCAAACAGAATCCAGCAACACATCAAATAAATT
Organism: Perodicticus potto; assembly: GCA_963574655.1. Taxonomy (NCBI): domain Eukaryota; kingdom Metazoa; phylum Chordata; class Mammalia; order Primates; family Lorisidae; genus Perodicticus; species Perodicticus potto. Next base: position 2,530 of record CAUYRH010089136.1, on the reverse strand, counting down.
ATACACCATGACCAATTGAGTTTTATCCCAGGGTCTCAAGATTGGTTCAATATACATAAATCTATAAATATAATACATCACATAAACAAAATAAAAAACAGATTATATGATTCTCTCAATAGATACAGAAAAAACTTTTGACAACATCCAGCATCCTTTCATGATCAGAACACTTAAGAAAATAGGTATAGAAGGGACATTTCTTAAACTGATAGAGGCCATCTACAGCAAAGGTTTAATGTAGTTCCTCTACAGCCAATATTATATTGAATGGAGTAAAATTAACAACATTTCCACTCAGATCAGGAACCAGGCAAGATTGCCCACTGTCTCTACTGCTTTTTAACCTTGTAATGGAAGTCTTAGCCATTGCAATCAGGCAAAAGAAGGAGATCTTCATAGATGATATGACTGTATACTTCGAAAACCCCAGGGACTCAACTACAAAACTCTTAGAAGTGACCAAAGAATACAACAGTGTCTCAGCATATAAAATCAATACTCACAAAGAAGTAGCATTTATATATACCAAAAATAGTCAAGATGAAAAACAGTCAAGGACTCTATTCCTTTTACAGTATTACCAGAGAAGATGACAAAATATCTGGGAGTGTACCTAACAAAGGATGTGAAATATCTCTATAAAGAGAACTATGAAACTCTGAGAAAAGAAATAGCTGATTATGTTAACAAATGGAAAAACATACCATGCTCATGGCTGGGAAGAATCAACATTGTTAAAATGTCCATATTACCCAAAGTAATATATGAATTTAATGCAATCCCTATCTAAGCACCACTGTCATACTTTAAAGATCTGGAAAAAATAGTACTTCATTTTATATGGAATCAGAAAAAACCTTGAATAGCCAAGGCATCACTCAGAAATAAAAACAAATCAGGAGGAATCATGCTATATTATAATCAAACTATATTATAAATCTATAGTGATCAAACAGCATGGTACTGGCACCAAAATAGAGAGGTAGATGTATAGAACAGAATTGAGAACCAAGAGATGAACCCAGAGACTTATAAATATAAATAAATGAATTGGGGGAAAGAGTCCCTATTTAACAAATGGTGCTGGAAGAACTGGCTGGCAACTTGTAGAAGACTGAAACTGGACACACCTTTCACCATTAACAAAAATTGACTCTCAGTGGATAAAAGATTTAAACTTAAGACATGAAACTATAAAGATTCTTAGAAAGAGTGCAGGAAGAAATTGGCCCAGGAGAATATTTTATGAGGAGGACCCCCTGGGCAATTGTAGCAATACCAAAAATACATTACTGGGATCTGATCAAACCAAAAGGTTTCTTGGCACAGCCAAGAACACAGTAAGTAAAGCAAGCAAAAATCCCTCAGAATGGGAAAGATTAGTTGCAGGTTATGTTTCTGACAAAGGTTTGATAATAAGAATTCACAGAGAACTCAATCTTATTAATAAGAAAAGAACAAGTAATCCCATTTTATTGTGGGCAAGGGACTTGAACAGAAGCTTCTTTGAAGAAGATCAGTGCATGGCCTACAGACACAGGAAAAAATGCTCATCATCTCTAATCATCAGAGAAATGCAAATCAAAACCACCTTGAGATATCATCTAACTTCAGTATGAGTGGTTCACATAACAAAATCCCAAAAGTACAGATGTTGGCATGGATGTGGAGAAAAGGGAACACTTCTGCACTGCTGGTGGGAGTGCAAGCTAATATGTCCCTTTTGGAAAGAAGTTTGGAGAACACTCAGGGATCTAAAAGTAGACCTGCCGTTCAATCCTGCAATTCCTGTACTAGCTGTATATCCAAAAAAAACAAAAATCACTTTATAACAAAGACATTTGAACCAGATTGCTCATTGCAGCTCAATTCATAATAGCCAAGTCATGGAAGAAGCCCAAGGGCCCATCGACCCATGAATGGATTAATAAATTGTGGTATATATATACACCATGGAATTATAAAGCCTTAAAAAAGATGGAGACTTTATCTCTTTTATGTTTATATGGATGGAGCTGGAATATATCCTACTTAGCAAAGTATCTCAAGAATGGAGGAAAAAGTATCCAATGTACTCAGTACTATTATGAAACCCATTACAGTCACTCACACTTTCATATGAAGAATAGATAACAACTATGGCCCAGGATGAAGGAAGGAGGGGAGGATGGAAGGGGGGAATGGAGGTCAGATGGAGGGAAGGTAAATGGTAGGATCACACCTATGGTGCATAATGCAAGGGTACCTGTCGGATCTATTAAGTATAGAGTATAGGCTCGGCGCCTGTGGCTCAACGGGCTAAGGCGCCAGCCATGTACACCTGAGCTGGCGGGTTCGAATCCAGCCTAGACCAGCCAAACAACGATGGCAGCTGCAACCAAAAAAATGGCCAGGCATTGTGGCGGGTGCCTGTAGTCCCAGCTACTTGGGAGGCAGAGGCAGGAGACTCGCTTGAGCCCAGGAATTGGAGGTTGCTGTGAGCTGTGATGCCACGGCACTCTATCCAGGGTGACAGCTTGAGGCTCTG
>CAUYRH010089135.1:0-12141 GCA_963574655.1 Perodicticus potto | reverse complement strand
CCAAATAACAATGACGGCTGCAACCAAAAAATGGCCGGGCGTTGTGGCGGGCGCCTATAGTCCCAGCTACTTGGGAGGCAGAGGCAGGAGACTCGCTTGAACCCAGGAATTGGAGGTTGCTGTGAGCTGTGATGCCACAGCTCTCTATCCAGGGTGACAGCTTGAGGCTCTGTCTCAAAAAAAGAAAGAAAGAAAGAAAAAGATTCAAGATGAGAATGGAACAGTTTTAGCAACATGTGGGAGGGAATCAAGGTACCTTCTACATCCTGAGGAGGGGCCATAGGGATGGAGAGGGGGAAAAGAAGGTCCCAAACTGGCTGAGAGGAATGCAGTGGAGCGGGGGTGGGGGGTTGGGGGGGTGAAGAAGCAGTGGGGGCACAAAGACAGGCACCAGTGTGCCTGGTGTTCAAGGGTTTTTTTAAATAATTGCTTTATTGAGATACACTGTAACTCACATATCACACAAGTCACATACTTAAAGTACATAACTCAAAGCTTACACAGAATTGTACAACCATACCACAACCAATTTTAGAACATTTTGATCTTCCCCAAAAGAAACCCTATACCCATTAGCAGTCACTCCCCCTTTACCCCCAACACCCCAGCCCCAGGCAACCATTCATCCACTTGCATCTCCATAGGTTTGCCTCTTCTGGACATTTCATATAGATGGAATCGTACAATATATGGACTTTTGTGCCTCCTTTATTTAGCATATTCTTTTCAAGGTTAATCCATGTTGTAGCATGAATCTGTACTTCCTTCTTTTTTTTTTTTTTTTTTGCAGTTTTTTTCTGGCCGGGGCTGGGTTTGAACCCGCCACCTCCGGCATATGGAGCCAGCACCCTACTCCTTTGAGCCACAGGCACTGCCCCATGTACTTCCTTTTATTGCTAAATAATATTGCATCATATGAATAAAGCATACCTTGTCTATCCATCCATCAGTTACTCAACATTTCAGTCATTTCCATTTGAGGCTATTATAAATAATCCTGCTATAAACATTTACATGCAAGTCTTTATACGGACGTAAGTTTTCACTTCTCTTGGGTATATGCCTCGGAGTGGAACTGCTGGGTCATATGGTAACTCTATATTTAAACTTCTGAGGAACTGGCAGGCTGTCTTCCAAAGTGGCTGTAACACCTCTGTCCCACCAACAATGTATGAGGGCTCCAGCTTCTCCGCATCCCTGCTTACACTTGCCGTTATCTGACTTTTCAATTCTACCAATGCTAGCGAGTGTGAAGTGGTATCTCACCGTGGTTTCGGTTTACATTTTCCTAATGACCAATGATTTGAAGCATCTTTTCGTGTGCTTACTGACCATGTCCATTCAAGTCTTTTGCTCATTTTATAATTGGGTTGTCTTTTATATTGAATGGTAAGAATTCTTGTCATATTCTACATGCAAGTCTAGAATATACACGATATGCAAATATTTTCTCCTAGTCTCTGGGTTGTCTATTCACTTTCTTGACGGTGTCTTTGAAGCATAAACATTTTAAATTTTTAATGGCGTTCAATCTATTTTTTTCTTTGATTGACCCTGTGCTTTGGGGTCATATGTAACTTTTGCCTAATTCAAGGCCTAATTCGAAGACTTACGTGTCTATTTTTTTCTAAGAGTTTTGTAGTTTTAGCTCTTACATGTAGGTTTTTGCTCCATTTTGAATTAGTTTTTATATACAGGGTGTGAGGTAGGAGCCAAACTTTACTTTTTTATATGTAGCTATCCAGTTGTCCCACCACCACTTGTTGAAAAGACTATTCTTTCCTTATTGAATTATTTGCTATCTTTGAAAATCAATTGACTATAAACGTGAAGATCTTATTCTGGACTCTAATTCTATTTCGGTAATGTGTACAGCTATCCTTTGGCCAATATTTTACTGTCTCGACTACTGTTGCTTTGCAATAAGTTTTGAAATCAGGAAGTGTTAAGTTCTCCTACTTAGTTCTTCTTTTTTTTAAGAACGTTTTAGGTTCCTTGAGTTTCCGTATGAGTTTTAGGATCCACTTTGTCAATTTCTGCAAAAAAAGTCAGCTGAAATTTTCATGGAGGTTATGTTAAATCTGTAGATTAATGTGGGAGAAATGCCTTCTTAACAATATTAATTCTTCCAACCCATGCACATGAGCTGTCTTTCTGTTTAATTACATCTTCTTTAATTTCTTTCAAAAATATTTTATAGTGTTCAGAATGTAAGTCCTGCACTTCTTTTGTTAAATTTATTCCTAAGCACTTTATTCTTTTCAATGCTGGTGTCGATGGAATCGTTTTCTTAATTTCACTTTCATTCATGAAAAGGATATAGAAATGCAATTTATTTTTCTATAATGGTCTTATATCCCACAATTTGCTGAACTCGTTTGTTAGCTCTAATAGTTTTTTTTACTGGATTTCTTAGGACTTTCTGTACACAAGATCACATCATCTGCAAATATAGTTTTATTTCTTACTTCCCAATCCAAATATCTTTTATTTCCTTTTCTTGCCCAACTGCTCTAGCTAGAACCTCCAGTGCAATGCCGAATAGCAGTGGCAAAAGTGGATATCCTTGTCTCATTCCTGGTCTTAGGGAGAAAGCTCTCAGTCTTTCAGCATCAAGTATGATAGTACGCTGCTCACTGTTGCATGTTTTTTAGAGACAAGATCTCACTCTGTCTCCTGGGCTGGAGTGCAATGGCCACAGTCATAGTTCACTATAACTTTGAATTCCTGGCCTCAAGCAATCCTCCTATTTCAGCCTCCGAAGTAGCTAGGACTATAGGTATACACTACCATGAATGGCTCAGTTTTCTTTTTTTGTAGAGATGGGGGTCCTGCTATGTTGTCCAGGCTAGTCTTGAACACCTGGCCTTAGGAGTTGATCCCATGTTAGCCTCCCACAGTGCGGGGAATGCAGGCACTGTGGCCAACAGCTGTTGCATGTTTAAGTTTAAAAACTTCAGCCTGGAATCCATAACATTCGGAGACTTCTCTGAGTATTAAGAGAGAGAAACCACACAAAATTCTCTCCTTGTGAAAAGAGGCATAGATGGTAAAATACCAGAAGAAAGTGGACTTCATTAACCACCTCTCCTGACTGTCCAGGGACAGTGGGACGAGGTTTGCCCCTGCTGGGAGGCATAGGGTGAATGAGCTGGAGCCTTGGGCCATTGGCCTCAGCTGACCAATACTCCACTGTGTTTGTTTTCAAACCTGTTCAGACCAGGTGTACTTGTGTAATTACTTAATGAAATTGTATGTAAACCATTGGAACAGGAGTTAAAAGGGACTGGTTTTATGCACAGGTGAATGTTTTGGGAAGATGGCTACTCAATTAGGCTTGAACAAAATAACCATATATTTGTGGAGCCTGTGGATATCTGGTAGTATTTGCTCAGTGCTCAGTTCCTACTTCACTTGACAGAAACAGAAACTGCGAATCTCAGAAAATGCATTAAAGGTACGAATAATCAGCCAGTAGACCCATTATCCGAGGAAGGTCTTATCCCTAAATCAAGAGTTAGGGAGTGGGTGAAGTGGTTCCCACCTGTAATCCAAGCTTTCTGGGCAGCTGAGTTAAGAGGATCCCTTGAGCTCAGGAGTCAGAGACCAATCTGAGCAAGAGCCAGACCCCATCTTTACCAAAAATAGAAAAAGTAGTCAGGCATCATGGTGCACACCTGTAGAAGCAGCTACTCAGGAGGCTGAGGCAGGAGGATAACTTGGGGTCAGGCATTTGAGGTTGCTGTGAGCTAGGATGACACCACTGCATTCTACATTCTACCCAGGACAACAGAGGGAGACTCTGTCTCAAAGAAAAAAATAAAAAAGAGAGCGAGAGAGAAATAGGGATAGCCTTATCATGTTTGATATTTAATATGAGATGGTTTATGTCAAAATAAAATGTTCACTATGTCCCTATCATATTCATGATCATGATCCATCCCCTCTTTAATAATTTTTTTTTTTTCAATTATCAAACTCCTTGCCAGGGTTAATGGTCCCAAAAAGCAAGCTGTTTCTGACTATGCAAATATAACAGAGGTTACCTGGGTAGCCATGATCAAATACCTTTTCTTTCCTGTCTCCTTCTTACCATTTAGTATTTTCAAGATGTCCTAATGAGTATGATTACTTTCATGGTAGGAGAAAAATATGTACAATTTCTTTTTAAAGATTTAGATTCCCGAACTGGTAATGATGGGAAGGACTTAAGAAACTTACAAAGGCTGCACTGCTGGGCTGCTGGTGTGAGCAAAGACAGTGCCCCAACACCACAGGATAAACACACAGTAAGTGCAAAGGGACAGCACAGAGCAGTGAAATGATGGGGACTAAGGTAATACAACACTGAAGCTCAGACGGGCACCTATACTGAGCACTGCGGTCAGCCCCTGGGCACTGGGAGACGCAGAAAGGCTGCTGGACTGCATGGTGTGAGGAGCGCCTACTGGATTTCCCAGGAGAAGGCCAGGATCCAGAGTATTTTTAAAGAAGCACAATGCTACTGCTCTGGTGTATACAAAATAAGTGGATTAAGAGGCCTGTTTTCCGGCCCCTAAATCCCTGCCGCACTCAACTTGATCTCCCTTCTACATCTGCATCACCAGGTTGTGCTTACAGTAGGTGTCTAATAACTGAATGAAAGCCTGAGCGGCGCTGGCCTTTCTCCTATGAGCCAGGGCTTCGGGAAATGGGCCTTCCACCCCCGCCCCCATGTCACAACTATGTTTCTTTAAGTTTGAAGTATAATTCACTAAATCCAAGCCCGTCTGAATTCACAAGGACACAGAAATAAATTGAGGAGCAGGACATTGAATGGATTGGGCCCATCTCTACACCAGGCACCACACGGGATGCCCATGAAACAAAGGAGGCCTCAGAGAACCCCCCGCCTCCCGCTGAAAAGGAATAAAAGCCACAGAGCCCTGGACAGAGATGCTAGCCGAGATGGTTTACACCTGCAGCAGGCAAAGCAGGCCAAGTAGGGGCTGAAGGAGGAGCAGGTGGTTGTTTGGGGCTGATAGGGCCGCAGGGCGGTTGTCTGGGCTGCCTGGAACTGCAGCATGGCACAAGAAAGCTCCAAAGGAGGGGCAGGGGGAGCAGCCATTTTACACCTGCCTTCCTCCCCTTCCTCACTTCGGCCCCACCTTAGTCCACACCTTAGCTGGGGCGTGGGGGCAATGATTATTATCAGGCCTCCCAGGCACATTTTTTACCTCTGAGAAATCATGACCCAAGTCAGCCACCAGCTCCGAGGAAGCTTCCCCTGGATGCCCCACCCCTGCCCACCACCCCCTGTGGATTCTGAGACACTGCCTGGCTTGGATGACATGCTCAGATGGGGGGTGGGGAGGCTGGGTAGCAGCCGAAGGACCAAGCCAATGACCGAATGGGCAAAGTCATCCTAGAGAACGGGCATCTCTAAAGGTCGCAGAGCCCAGGGAGGCAGACACAGTCCCTCTCATTGAGGGAACCTGTGTGACACGCTGAACTCACAGAAACAGCTTCTGCCACCAGCCAGCTCTGGGACGGGGGTGGGGAGGGTGTTCCAGAGACATCTGAAAGTGAATAGCAGTAATGCCATACTTGGGCTTATCTATGAGCATTCTGTTCCCTTGAGGATGAAAACAATTTGCACCACTCTGCAAGCAAATATAAATCCCTTAGAAACTAGTTTGGGTGGGTGGGTGGGGTGGTAGAGAGGGTGAGAAGAAGGAACGTTTTAAATCTGGTACCCTGGAGAGCAGTCCTGGCCCCTGTCAGGGAGAGCAGAGGAGGGAGGGAGGCAGGCGACGCCGTCGGTGATGGCGATGGCGGAGAGGGTGGGGGACCGCTCCAGACACACAGAGGAAGGGGCGAAGGAGGCAGAGCCATGCTCTCACACTTGTACTATCATGCTGAGAATGCCGTACATTCAGTTCTGCCTGCTGATGTCAGCCCCTGACGGTGTAAACACCTTCCCCACACATAGTCACCACCAATAAGCGCCGTAATTATGAAGCCCCCAGTCTGTGCTGCTCAGCTTGGCCCACCTGTCATCCCCACCCAGACGCATGCCCTCGGCAGATCATTTACACTCTGCTGGCTCAAGAGCTGGACATCCTCAATGTCTCCATGGGACAGAACTGCCTCCCAACTCAAGGAGGAAAAGTGCCACAAAGGGCTGGGCCGGACAAAGTTAATATCTGAGCCTGAGAGGACGCCTCCCCTGAGACACCAAAGCCCAGCCCTGAACTAGAATTTGGGCTGTGATGGGGTCAGTGGCAACTTGGGTCTATCCCCTTCTACTTCCTCCCATCTTGGGTTGACGAATTTCCCCCAGCAAACCCCCAGGTCCCCACATACACTGTGGCATAATCACCCCATCCACAGCACTGCTGAGGCAAGAGACTGGGGGAGGCCTCCAGATCACAGTCACTGCTGCCAACTCCCTTTCCTTCACCCACCTCTCAGAGGGCTCGAATGCAGCCAGGCCATACCCAGCTCTGAAGCTACTACCCTGCTCTGATGGGAGGTCTGAGAACCCGCAGACATTGCACATACGTGTGTCCAGTGCACACACACACCTGCCTTATGGACACATATGCAAACAGAGGCATCACATGTAGGTGCGCACACACGCTCTGGCTGTCGCTCTCACACATGGACATCCAGAGACACTGGTGTCATATGTATGTACACACATGCCCTGGCTGTCCCTCTCAGACACGCAGACACACCCCCAGAGCACACACTAGTGCACACATTCAGACTTCCCATAGAGTCAAACTTCCACTTACTTCCACAATCATTCCTCCTGACCATCTGTGCGCTCATGTAGCAAATCCCCCAAAGTTTGGCAAAATGTCTTCAGTGGTTTCCCCGTTTGATGGGGGCGGGGTTGTGCTGGAAGTTACTAACTGCTTTCTAGTGCCTTTATATTTTCCAGATACTCCATTTTGAATGTGCATGTATCACATTTGTATTTCGGAAAAGTTAAAATCTACCATTTTTAATAGTTTTTCTAAGACAAAAATGATAAATGGCATCCCAGCAGGACACACTCGCATGTCAGTCTCCACTGGGGCCACACACAGCACTGTGTAGCAGCACTCCGTTACCTCCATTTTACGAATGAATAAACCCAGCTCACAGGGTGTGGGAGAGCTGCCCAAGGTCACCCAGCTAGCAAGTGGCAAAAATTCAGGGGACAGTATCTTCACTCCTGGGAAAAAGGCTTCTCTGGTGTTTCCCAAAGACAGTGGAGGGGGGGCCTGACATGTGTGAGGTGAGAGAAGCCCGTCTTACTCATTTGATTATAAAATATTTCTGAGCCACCAGATGGTGTGACAGTGGCCGCAGATGCCTGATAGCTTTTCTTAATTTCTTTGCACAGGGCTCCATTTCAGGGCCTGAGGAGTGATATCGAAGAGGCCATTCTGGAGCTCCATAAAGACAACCACACAACTTGGGGGACACAGCTCCACGCATCAAGTAACAGATGCACACTCGGTCTCGCTTTCTGCATAAATGGGCCTTAGGCTAATCCTCAGGCACCTGGTGGCACTTTGGGGCCCCCTTGCTGGTGCAGGGTCTAGCCAGGCAGGGCCTGGGATCTGGGCTCGTTACATAATTAATCCTTGGCTCAGGGCCGCCCCACACTCCGCACAGACAGACGTTCACAGCGCTGGCTATGGGGAGGGAGAACATCAAAGACCACGTCCCCAGCGTCCCCAGAGCAGAAGCCGCTGCGCCTCCAAGATCAAAGCTGCAGGGTTGATGAGTTCACCGCAGCACTCAATCATCTGCTTGGCCTGTTCTGCCTTTTTCATGTTTTGTTTGGTTTTTAATAAGGGCGCTTTCATCCCAGCTCCTTGGACAGCTCGGTAATCAGGTTAGGAAGCAGAGGCTCAGAGCTCTGTGCAGGACTCACCGCACAGGGTCAGTGCTCTGCTGGGCCTGAAGCCACCCTGCCTAGAGGCAGGCCACAGGTGCTGTCCACAACCAGAGAGGCACGGCCTCCAGGGAGGCACAGGGCCCAGAGCCTCACTCCAGAATCACTCACGTGGGAGGAGCATGGGCACCAGCTGGTGTCCAGTCTGCAGTCTGACCCCTCTTGTCTTCCTGCCCTAGCCTCTCCTCTCTCCCTTCACCCTGAGCTATCCCCATCCCAAAAGAATGGCACAAAGGTTTCAGATGCCAATCTAACAACCCCTGCACAAGAAGGGTTTGTCTGAGGTCTTTAAATTTAGTTTAGTCCAGTTCCAAATTAATCACTTAGCCTTGGCATTGACCATACTCAAACCAGCATCTATTCTACAGTCACAGGCAGTCAGAGTCTGCAAACCCACACACCAGAGGCATGTCTACAGCCATGTCTGAACAACCTGCAAGTTCAGGATCAAAAGAAAGGAAGACCCTGGGGATGGCGGGAAGAGTTTACATGGAAGTCTGTAGGCAGATCAGGCCGGCCCACCACACAAACACCCCCTTCCCACTCTGGTGCTATCAGTCCTTCACACACTAGTGGGAATTGCCATCACCTTGCCTCCAGAAAAGAACCACTATTCCAAAGATGGGCCTTCTCAACAGAAGGGCAGGAGAAAAGGGGATCAGTAACATTAGTGTGGCTTGTTTTAGGGGAATGGAGCAGGCCTCCATGGGGAGCTAGAGTGGGTGCCTCAGGGGAGGACAAAGTCTTGGGCAGGATGGGCACACGAGGAGGAAGAGGGTGCAAAGAAGAAGGAAAAGAAGCAAAGGTTTCCTTCACCTTAGAACTCTGCACCCACAACTCCGACCTTTGTTAAGGGAAAAGGAATCGCTGTTCTTCCTCCTCCCTCCCATTCCACAGGCGTCCCTGCTCCAGGTTAGAGACCCAGCCTCACATCCGCACCACCGGGTGATGCAGGAGTGTGTGTGTCCTGAGAGGAATTCCTCTGGAAGCCAGGCCCCAGCGGCAACATGACTTTAGCTTGAGCTCCCTGGTTTCACTTGCAGGAAAATCTATGTTCTCACCTTCCGGAAGCCAGCCCCTTTATAAACTGGGGGCTCCCTACTCAGCCTCTGTGTACTCCAGCAGCCTGCCAGCTCACAGGTCAGCGATATCTGCTAAATTGTAGGAGACAAAGGAGTCCGCTCCGTCTTACCCAGGGCACTGGCAGGCCGAGGGTGGAAAAGACACGTGTGGCCTGCAGTGAGTGAGATGACACTTTATGACTTAACGTGGAGGGCCACTCACAATGTTTAACAACCTACGTGGCTTTCTGAATCACCCTGATCATGAGCAAGTCTGGAGTCCTGGGAGAGGGAGCACGGGGCTATTTACCATCCAGCACAGAAATTATTTAATACTATGACAACACATGCCAGGCCAGGCCACACCCACTGAACATCAGCACTGCTGACCTCCCTTGGGTCAGAGGTCAGAGCTGCCTCTACAGCAGAGAGAACAGCTCACAGCCACAGAGCGTGGCAGAAAGCCCACTCTAACACACACATCGAGTTTAGTCCTTGCAATAGCCAGCCAGGGAACACTGACATCCCCCACATAGGCCCAAGCTCAGGCCAGGCATCAAACCCAGGGGTGACCAGCTCCAAAGCTTATGCTTCTGCTGCATGGCTCAGCCAGGCCCCAGTGAGGGTCACAGAGAGATGCAAACAGCCTCCTACAGGCCGCAGCCTGAGTTCCAGCTGCAGGACAGACAGATGAACAGAGCCCTAGAAGACAGGCCAGATCATCCCCGAATGCTTCTGGAGGGCAGCCGTCCACCCGGGGGCCGACTGTGCCTCTCTCTGCCCAGAAGTCAGGCTGGGTGAAAAAACAAAACTCAACTAGAGCAAGAACAGGAGCCATGGAAAGGAGCTTGGCTAGTGGCTTAAACACAACTGCCTTCTTTGTATGTGCTGTTCCTTTCACCTGGAATGTGCTCACCCCAACTCCTCCCCTGCCCAGCCCAGCACAAGCTCATCTCCCTCGTAGGCTTCTCTCCACTCTGCCCTGGGCCAGTTCAGCCAGTGCCCTGGAGCTGGGAGCTGTTATTAATGGATGTCCTCCCCTATCAGGTCTGGAAGCCACTTGTCGTGGCCGTGTCCCAGATCCAGGATGAGCTGGCCTTGCCCAGAAGGCAGGGCAGTGGCACCCAGAACTCTGCCGAGAATGCGGCTCGCCATGGAGGTGTGCAAGGCAGGCCTATCGGCCTGTTAGTCATTCAATGCCAAACTGATGATTGTTCCCAGCAGGGAGAAATCTGTCTCAATCTTGCCAACTCCCCAGCTAAATGAAAGAGGCAGCAAAACGTCAAACAAAGGACCCTTAGACCCCAAACTTGTGGATCTTTTGAAAACATTTGAATTTTTCCCAATCAAGAAGATGCTCCGGGGCGGGGTGGGGGGGAGGGAAATAATGTAATGAAGAATAATAAAATACATGTATTTAAAAACTACAAAAAAAAAAAAAAGAAGAAGAAGATGCTCCAGGGCGGCACCTGTGGCTCAGTGAGTAGGTCACCAGCCCCATATACCAAGGGTGGCAGGTTCAAACCTGGCCTAGGCCAAACTGCAACAAAAAATAGCCGGGCGTTATGGTGGGCGCCTGTGGTCCCAGCTACTCGGGAGGCTGAGGCAAGAGAATCACCTAAGCCCAGGAGTTGGAGGTTACTGTGAGCTGTGTGATGCCACAGCACTCTACCAAGGGCAAGAAAATGAGACTCTGGCTCAAAAAAAAAAAAAAGAAAGAGAAGATGCGGCCTTTCTGTCACATCCCAGCTGATGCCTGCACCCCTTTCCCCTCCCACCTTTTCCCACCCTCTCCAGGGCAATCTTGCAACACAACCAAAACAGAAATGGGATTCTTCCCCAACTTAGAAAAGCCAACAGCTCCAATTTAGGTTTCTGAAGTGCTTGGGCAGCTTCCACATGGGAGAGAGTTTTTGCTTAAAGACCCAGGCTCTGCCCCCAGAGTCCCCACCCTGAGGTCACTGCTGAGCCTGAGCACAGAGAAGGCCTGGCAGCTCCTCTGTAGTGATGTTTGTGTCACAGTTCCTAGTATAAATCTGGACCCTTGGGGAGCCAACCTAGGTTTTAAGAAAAATTGCCCAGAACAGCCAATTGAAAGCACAAGTCCACTGAAAACCTGCCTCCAGACATGCGTGAAATGGAGCTCAGGCTAGCGGCCGTCACATATCATTTATTCTCAATTCAGCACACAGCCAATACCGCACCTAGAATTCACAGCAGATGTTCTGTGTAGACTGATTTTGCCTGGAGAAGAGAAGGCTGAGGCTTTATTCAATGGAACTGGCCTGAGAGCAGGGCCTCTGCCACGCCTGAGGGCAGGAACAGGACAGGACTCGGGGACAGGGGCGGGAAGGGCTCCAGGCTTCAGTAGGGCAGGAACCATGGGGCCTGGGGCTTCTCAAACAGCCCTCAGAGCTGAGACCAAATCTTCAAGGAACCTCCGCCGCCCCCCGCCCCTGGCGGGCCTCTGCATATACAAGCAAAGCTTGAGAGCCGCAAGCTTGGGTCGCATCCCAGCTCTGCCACTTAGGCACTGTGGCCCTGCGAGTTCACTCTGCTCTGAGCCTGGCATCTCCTGACTGGGGTGCTACCCCCACACTACATGGATGAGTCTGTGCCCTTCTGCAGGGGACCTCAGAAAGTCGCCTCTATGGCAAGGGATAGTCTGAGTCATCCAACATTAAAGGCACATTAATAACGAGAACATTCCTCTGCCAGTCCCCGGAAAACATGTTTATCAAGCTTGTGGCGCAGTTTTTAGCAACAGGCCCTGCAATATCACAGCCAGGCCTTACATGGTCAGAGTAGCCCTGGCCACACACTGAGGAGCCCCTGGACTCAATGAAGGCAGCGGTAGCAGCCCTCCTGCTCAGGTGAGGAAGCTGGGCGCACACAGCTGGCTCAGGGCTGAACCACGGCCTCCGGCCTACATCGTCTGCTCTGCTGTGAGGACAAGCAGAGAGCAGGGGAAGGCAGCACAGTCAAACGCCTCCCTCCGGCTCCTTTTTTTTTTTTTTTTTTTTGAGACAGAGCCTCAAGCTGTCACCCTGGATAGAGTGCTGGGGCATCACAGCTCACAGCAACCTCCAATTCCTGGGCTCAAGCGAGTCTCTTGCCTCTGCCTCCCAAGTAGCTGGGACTACAGGC
>CAUYRH010089132.1:0-19502 GCA_963574655.1 Perodicticus potto | reverse complement strand
CATATAGTGATTAAAAGGCCATGAAGGCTATGTTAAATAGTTCAATGAAAATATTTCAGATTGTATATGAAGTCAGCACATTGTGCCCCATGATTGCACCAATGTACACAATTATGATTTAATAAAAATTTTTTAAAAAATCATTTATACCCCCTTAATATTTTGAAATAAAAATATAATTTTAAAAAGATGGTAGGTAACCAGCAGTGATTTGTGTACATTGTGAGGGTGTATAACACACCTACTGGGTGAGGGGCTCTTCTGCAAATAGAACTTTACACAGGAAGCGAAACACAGGAAGTGAGGTTACACAGTGTAACCTAAAAATTGTACCTTCATATTAATTTGAATAAAGTTTTAAAAATTAAAAAAATATCGATTATAATTTTAAATGATTTTTAAAAATCCAAATTCTCTTACTGTAGCATGTATAACGAACATTGAAAAATGACTATTTAATTTGCCAACTTGGAGTCATTTCATAAGCCTGACTAGAGATGTTTCCAAAAAAAAAAAAAACATGCCCACTTTTGGTTTCCAAATACCATTCTACAGTAAAAGGAATGAGGGTTCTGTGAAGAAATGTTTAATTCTAGGTCTAGGACACAGAAATACAAGATGAACCTGGAATATAATGTGGCAAAAAATAAGTTGTTCCAAAAGACACAGGAGTAATTTTGAAGAGACTCCTACTAGCCAAATCTGAGACAATTTAACTAGACATAAAAGAATGACAGTAAAGAATTTTAACCTATTACATATGAACCCATAAATCCAAACAGATACAACCAGCTAAGCAAATAATAAATCTCTTCTCAGTTTCTTTTCTTCAAACAACTAATCAATGTAGAAAGATGATGAAGTTGGAAAATTATCATATGGCCATTATCCAAATATTAATTAATTCAGGCAAGAATTTTTAATGAATGTAAAAACCAGTGGGTAAATATTTAGAGTAACAGAATATTTACATAGTTTCAACTTAACCCTTTCACAAGATACTAATCTATTTCAAAGGGTAAAATACTAACTTATCAGTGGAGAATCCTGATAGACCCTGCTTTTCCCAATAAATCCCAGTAATGGCACTAATCAATAATGTGTACCTCCTGATACAATAGTTTAAGAACTTTGCATTACCTCATCCCCTCAGAGGTGTTTCCACCAGAAGTGCATAAATGGAACCTAAAAATGAGGAAAAATTACACAAATCCAAATTGAGGGACAGTCTACAAACTAACTGGACTCTACTCTGAAAATTTCAAGGTCATGAAACATAAAGTTTCAGTAACTTTAAAAGAGACAAAAATGATATGATGACAATATAATTCATGGGCTTGGGTTTTCTTTTGTTATAAATATTATTATTGGGATAGTTAGTGAAACCTTGAATAAAGTCTGTGGATTATAAAATAAAAAATTAATTGGCTATTTGATATTAAGGAGTTATTGTTATTTGCTATAACATATTAATATAATTTTGTTGCAATTATATGTGTGTGTCTCTGTGATATGATCACATATATTAAAACTATATGTAAAATATTCATATATAAACATATATGTAAAATATTTCAACATGTATCCCTAAAAGACACATATTCTTTATACATTAAAAAAGGACAAATATACATATTATTTAGGAGTCAGTAAATAGGCCCTAAATAAAAGATTAAATTCTGACAGTCTAGAAAGAAAGAGAACAATATAAAGTTATTTTTCTAATGGGTTCTTTCAGTGCAACCTACCAGGAAAACATATATGTATGTGTGTGTGTGTGTGTGTGTGTGTTGAGATGAAAAAAGAAAAGACTTCATCTGATTTGCTGCCATCTTTAATGTTCTTTTTGTGTAAATAAATAATTGAAAGTAAGTTCTTTGTGGGCAGTTGTCATTTATTCCTCTCACATGCCAAAACAAGGCTCTCTAAATAAGGCTCTGGTAAATAAATTTGAATGAGTGGTCATAAGCTTCAGTTCGAGCAAGTCAAATTCACCAATGGTAACTGGGCTTTACCTTTGACTTATATAGCCAGTCTGGGAAAAGATAACCTTCCCCTAAGGCAGCCAAAAACTGTACTGATTTACCCAGATTTATTTGCACCCTTAAGTCTATCCTAATTCTGCCATGTGGCCATACAGACTGCTTCAGAGGACTAACTGTGGAGGACTGTTAAATGTGGAGACTGCCCATAGACAGAAACAGGGCCTTTCACCTAATGCTATCACCTTTTGATTACTAGAGCATACATTACAGAGAGGTAGGAGCCTCAAGTTTCTTTTGCTCATGCTTTCTGTATGAATGCCAAGTTTAAATTTTAAAATCTGATTCAAAAATTATGAATAATTAAAGTTACATTCCCAAGACCCTTGGAAGCTAATGTGGACAAAATGAGAGGTTCTACTCACAAGTCCAGTCAGACATATTTGTTCATCCAGTATTACCTTGTGCCTAATATCGATACAATCCTGCTTATAATCTTGTAAGAAAAAAATGTTCAAAATTAGGAAATATGTACACAACTGGAATATAAACAAGGATAAGGGTATTTCAAATAAAGCAATATCCAACTTAAACAACTTGACATAAGTACATTTCTTTATTTAAATTCCATATAACTGGCCTAAGACAGTGACTCAAGCTTGTAATTACAGCACTTTGGGAGGCGGAGGCAGAAGGATTGCTTGAGTCCAGGAGTTTAAGACCCACCTGGGCAGCATTTTGAGAACCAGTCTCTATTTAAAATAAAATAAAATAAATTAGCTGGACATGATGGTACATGCCTGTAGTCTCAACTATGAAGGAGGATAAGGTGGGAGGATCACTTGAGCCCAGGAGTTTGAGGCTGAAGTGAGCGATGACTGTGCTCCTGCACTCTAGCCAAGGTGACAGAGTGAAACTCTCTCTAAAAAAATAAATTTCAAGTAACTACTTAAACTTTTTCAAAATGAGTAATTAAAACTTGCAAGGCAAAGACAAAGTTTCAGAATTAAGAAATGTGGTGATTCCCTGATGCATTCAAGGATTGCTTTACTTTTCATCAGAAACAGTTTTAGGTTCAGAAAACAAATATTAATAGAAAATGGATGGATTTTTAACCCTTAATTTATCATTTTAAAAACTCTGTAGCATTCAAATGACAAATTTAATTTTTAGAAATTCCATATAAATATTTTAAATTATATTCCCTAGCCTATTTCTTCTCTTTTGCACTAAATATTCATAATATTCAAGGTGATTGACAATGGTAAACAGCATATCCATTATAGAACTGAAATACCTAAGGACCAGAGACTTCTACTGGCCACTCAGATCATAATCAGATAATAAAAAAAGAGTGAAAGAATAAAGGATAGAAGGAAGAAAAAAACTGAAAAACTAGTGTTTGCTCAGGAAATCACTGTCTTTTATTTAACTGGAATAAAGCAGGGGTAGGTAAAACAGAAAAATTCAGGAAAGCTAGAACTGAAAGTAAAGAGATTTTACTCAATTACTATTTTCTTCAAAAAAGAAAATAGATTGATCCTTAAGAAGATAAAGAGCTTAAAAATTTTAAATCAGCAATATAAAAACATTTAGCTTACCAGGAGAGAAACAAAAGGAAACTATGTATCCTCTTGATAATACTTAATCTTGTTTTTTAAAACTAATATATCAAAACTTCTAAACTTTCAAAAAAACACATTGTTCAGAGCAGATACTGACAGGTTAAGAATGTTTCTGTCACTCTTAATACCAAGAAAGCTGATTCACACAGTTTTGAACAGTATTTTCAGAATGAGCTGGCAACTTTTGATAACCTAAATGTGAAATGATATTAAAATTAGATATCTGAAGAAAATTTTACTTACTATATTTCACCAGGATCACACAGACTTTAATGTAAACTTTGCTAAGAACAAGTCTGACATATTGAAACCACCTTGATAGTAAGGATATACAAATGATAACTTACCATCCCTCCCACCCCTCAAAGCAATTTGACCTCTGGAATTAAAGTCTGGTTCAGTAGTTAGTTACAACACTCATTGTCTCAGAACATGACAACTTTAGATTTCAATTAAAAATGTATACAAGACCTCAATTATCTATAAAGGTCCTTAACTGAAGAAAGTCAATCAATTAAAGATACACATATCCAATTACAGGGTAAAATATCCCAGAAATAAGAAAGATCAAATCATTGCAACACAACCTAAAATTAGTCCCAAACTGGCAAATGTGAATCCAAAGGAAGGAAAATTCCTCTTTCTTAGGGCCTTATTAAATTAGGATCTAGGAATTAATATAAAAAAGTGAACGAGATCATGAATCCCTCCTCAAAATATAGAGGAAAGTCACTTTCATGAAACTGAATCCTAAACTACACATAGTTCATATTAAATTAAAATAAAAGAATGAGTCTCATCAGAGAATAGAAAAAAATTATCTGCCTCCTTTATTAAATCATATGATTCTTCACCTAACTCTACAATATGTGTAATGCTGAGATTCAAAGCAAAGACCCCCACTGGGTACACTTACTTACAAGTATAATCTCAGCACTTGGAGAGGCCAAGGTGGGATGTTTGCTTGAGTCCAGGAGTTCAAGAGCAGCCTGGAAAATGTAATTAGACCTTACCTCTAAAAAAAAAAAAAAAAAGAAAAATAGCCTCTAAAACAGTGAAAAAAAATTAGCCTGGCATAGTGGTGTATACCTGCATTTGCAGCCCCAGCTACTCAGGAGGCTGAGATAGGAGCATTGGCTGAGCCCAGGAGTTTGAGGCAACAGTAAGCTATCATGCCACTATACTCTAGCACTGGGAGACAGTGAGACCCCATCTAAAAAGCAAAATCAAAGACCCCCTACAATATTGATAAATGTGGACTAAGATAAAGGTTTTTAGTCTTTTACAGGAAACTTTAAAACATTTATAATTTTTAGATGGCTACAAAAAGGTCGCTATCATTTCTCATAATCCCTGCTATTCTCATAGTGGCACATTATTGGTAATAACAAAATTAGTAAGATGAAAAGTTAAGAGTATTACAGCTTTGGATCACATTTCCAATTTTAATTAAATTATTTTAACTTTCTCCTAATATATTTACAACACTAGGACTAATGTTCCATCCTTACATATTTATAAAATTGCTTTCTTACAGCACCTGAGACATGTTCAGAGAGGATCTTTAAACATATATAAAGCTGTATGTATCATGGAACAGAAGGCACCAATTAATCCAATGAGTTAGTTAAGAGAGCTTCTACTATAATAAATGTATTATATAAATCCTCATAACCCTATTGGTTAATTAGAATTAGTACCTGCATTTTAAAGATGAAGAAAACAAGCTTAGAGAAGCACCATCAAGTGGTAGAATTGGGTATTTCAAGTCTTATCTTTGTAATTCCAAAACCCATGCCCTATTTGCCTAAAGAGATAGACACATCCAAATGAGGTTTTAAACAAGCTTGTCCTGTTCTCAGTTCATTTACGTTTACATCATATTTACCCAAGATATTTTGTTTGTAAAATATAAAAAAATCACTGTATTTTTTTCCTTCATTTTTATCAATACCTTCGGCTTCCAATAGTCTGAGTTCAAATGTTGAAACCTAAAATTTATAGATTCATCTATTTGGTTCACAACTACTTATTGAATGCCTACTATATGACAAGTATATGCTAATTGCTATTGTAGCCCCTACTAACTAGAACTAATTTGCTATATGAGTACATAGAGACAACTAAGATGACAAACGTCATTAATCTCATAATTAGAAACAAATGTTATTTTGCATTTAAAATATTTGTCTTAAATTAATGTGTGAACTATCTCTTCCTCTAGGTGCTCAACTATAAAAGTGAGATAACTTTATCCATTTGCAGGGATTTTGTGAGACTTCAAAAAGATATAGGTAAAGTGTCTCCCAAAAAAGGGATACTCTGACAATGGCAAATAATTGGCTTACTAAAATCATTAACTTAATTTTTAAAAATAATTACTATAATACTTGGTTATTTATCTCTCTCTGTTTTACGCAAGTACATCTATTATGATGATGTATTGAAGAGGACTCAGGAAATTGAGTTATAGTTCCGGCTCCTCTTCTTGCTAGTTGTATGCCTCTAGGCCAGTCACTTAACCCCTAATACTCAATATAAGAATGACAATTAACACTTCCTTTACTATATTCTATAAATTTTCTTATGTTTTTTCTACTTGAAGTAGAGCAGCAATTGAAATAATCTGAGCTTCAACATCAGAAAGACCTGATTTCTAGTCACATACATCTGAACAAATTACTTAATTTCTCTTTAGCCCACTTATGTGATCTTAGATTCTTTACCTATTTTGAGACAAAATGAAAGAAAGTAAACAAAGTAAACTACAAAGAAATAAAAGTATAATGAAGAAAATCAAAATATTTTACCCCCAAAATATACTTTTTTGACTTATTTTGTAATGGCTGAACAAAAAGCCAGTAAGGAGAAGCAGCCCAGCAAAGCTGTGTAAAAATCTGCATGGATGTACCCTAACTTTATCTGAGGGACTTCTCTTGTCAAACTGTCAAATCTAGGAAAAAATAACTGGGATCAAACACCTTTAATGGTCTAAAAGAAACATTTACCATCTATTCTCTTAGAGGGCCGCTACGTGTAAGGTTTCATTTACATAAAAAGACCACCTTTCTAGTCCAGGCCCCCCTCTTCTTTTTTTCTCATAATTTGTCTTTTTATTTTTTATTTGTTTATTTTTAATTTTTTTTTTTTTTTGAGACAGAACCTCAAGCTGTAGCCCTGGGTAGAGCGCCGTGGCATCACAGCTCACAGTAACCTCCAACTCCTAGACTTAAGAGATTCTCTTGCCTCGGCCTCCCAAGTAGCTGGAACTACAGGCACCTGCCACAATGCCCAGCTATTTTTTAGTTGTAGTTGTCATTGTTATTTGGCAGGCCCAGGCTGGAATTGAACCCGCCACCTCTGGTATATGTGGCTGGTGCCTTAGCCACTTGAGCTACAGGCATGCACCACCACAACCAGCCTCGCATAACTTATCTTGCCACTATAACCTGATTTGCCATCATAACCCATTTTGGCCATGCTTCCCCAATTCTTTCTGTAACCTCAAGAAGTTAGAGAAGCTTCAATACTCCTTTAAGGGGCTTGAGGATAATCACTCTGTAGTTCTATCCCTATGTGCATATTAAAAATCTGTGTACCTTTCTTCATTTAATCTGCCTTTTATCAGTTGATTTTTCAGTAAACCTTTAAAGGGCAAAGAAGGAAGCTTTCCCTTGATCCCTGTAGTTTTGGCACTGTGAACAGGATACCAAAGCTCCACTCTTCTAGAAGCCCCAGTAAAGACAACTCAGGACCTGACAAGCCAGCAGAAAAGAAAGAATTTTTTACCATGCAGGCTCCCTGCCTCTCTTTCTGTGGAATCTGCTTGAGCAGACTGTAAAAATCACTGTTTATCTCTTTTTCCTCTGCAAAATTTTGATTAATGAGGGAAAAGGATTTGTGTGACTAGTTTTGCATATAGCTACTCCATTATAATTTTTGGTATGAATATTCATATTTTTTATCCTTTTCCTCCCAGAAGTATTCTTTGTCTTTGTCTTCATCTTTCTGTATTATTCTGTCATAAAGAGGGATGCCATAGGATACAAGGACAAAGAAAAAATCCCTATAAGCCCATTGTTTAAGTCAGCTCTGACCTGTAGCCTGGCCAGTTTTGCAGTTATAATCAGACCAGCTTATAAACTTCGCTCTGGGTCTCCAAAATAAAAATCATTTCATTTTTTCATTTTATTTTATGTCCTTGAGAGCTAGACTTGTGATCCAGTAGGAGTTCTCTGCCTTCTGTGGGCATGACTTTCAGGTCACATCAGATGGCCAGTCTGAAAATGGCTGGAAATCTAAGACACATAAGATTTTGAGCAGCACATTATTTATTCTGAAGTTGTTTGAGTTCTTGGGAGATTTTGTTATAAGTCCCATCCCTAAGGGGCTTTTGTCATCTCAATTCTTGTTTCTGGTTAGTGCTAGGTAAGTCCAGTCCTAAGAGGGGCTTACCCAATGTCACTGATGAACAGGTCTGGGATTGGCAGCCCCTACAAATTAATGTGTTACCAAAGGTACTGTATGCACAAGCACAATCCTTAATCATCTGTGGCAACAACAGTATTTTGCTATCCTAGCCTGTCCCTGGGAGTGAATTTTCTTTGGGATTAGGGGAACTTTGGAATTGCCTCTTTCATATTATATTACCCCTCCCTAAAAGAAATATCCCTTTCTTGGTAAAAATTGATTATCAATCTAGAAAATTAACTCCTAGACTTTCAATATAGAGCCTATTTGATTCAGTCACCACTGGAATAAGTATATCATTGGAAATACTAATCATTAGTGGCAAAAGATTGGAGATCTTTTTGGATGGATGGATGGATGGATGAATGGATGGATGGATGGATGGATGGATGGATGGATGGATGGATGGATTATTTCAGTGTTTGGCAGTGGGAGGGCTGCCTTGCAGCCTTGGCCCTCATGGGCATAGAGTGAGGCCAGTTTTGGTGCACCAGATAAGCAGGCAGCCACTTCAGGAGAGATCCCAATGACAAGTGCTTTCCTGGGAAACCTTCTGCTTAGCCAAGGTTAATGGTTTAAAGCGTCTTTTAAGCACACTGAGGAGAGATTCAGGTTCTCTACTTTGCAGGATGTGAGGGCAAAGTAGTTAGCAGAGGCCTCAAATCTCCATCTCATAGAGCTGTAACAACATTGTGATTAGCATCTCATACCCTGGAAGATCACCTGTTGCCCAGACAGTATTCAGCAAGATACGTGCACTGCTTTGTTTTTGGATTTGTTTTTTGTTTCTTTATTTGTTTGTTTTAACTTCAACTTTTCCTCCATAGATTTTTCTTTTTTTTCTTCATTTTTCTAGTGTAAATATAATTTTCCATTGTTCCCTTCTTTAATAAGAATTTCAGGTCCGCCCGGGGCCAGGGACTCCACAGCAACCGCCCACCTCTGTGCCCCATGCCTGCTCGGCCTCCGCACACCTGCCCTTGCTAGGGACTCTGCCGGAAACCATGTGGCCCCATGCCCCATGCCCGCCAGGCCTCCGCCCACCGGGGCCAGGTAATCCGAGAGCCATGCAACTCGCATCCTCCCTCCCATACCCTCTCTGCCTCCACACCGCCCTGCCCATCTGGCCAGGGACTCCAGAAGCTGTACAACTCAGGTCCTCCCTCCGGAGCCCTCTCTCCCTCTACGCAGAGCTCTCCTCCCAGCCAGAGACTGCTGGAGCCACGGGCTCTCTTTGCCAAAGTCACCGGGTGTCAGGTACTCCTAAAACCGTGTGCATCATCCCCCGCCCTGCTACAGGATCCAGGGATGCCACACTCCATAGCTGCTCCCACAGCCAGAACTCCCTGGCTGGGGCAGTCCCAGAGGAGCTACACAAGGTCACTCCCTACAAAGATCCAGCAACAATAGAGTGATCCCACCGGGGTCTAATCTTGGAGAGATAACTCCTCAACTCTGAGGATGGCCAAGGCAACGGTGAAAAACAATCATGAGGTGAAATCAATGGAAAAACTCTGGCAATATGAATAATCAGAGTAGATCAACTCCCCCAAGGAACAACAAGGCAGACACAGCACAAGATCCCATGCATAAACAAATGGCTGAGATATCAGAAATTGAATTCAGAATCTGGATAGCAAATAAGATCAACAGAATGGAGGAAAAGATGGAATTAGAATTTTAAGCAGTAATCCAAAAGATGTCTCAAGAATTCAACAAATTCAAAGACAAAATGACCAAAGATTTTGACACATTGAGACAAGAAGTTGCAGTGCTCAAAGATCTTAGAAATACAGTAGAATCCCTCAGTAACAGAATGGAGCAAGCAGAAGAAAGGATTTCTGACAATGAAGACAAAGCTTTTGAACACTCCCAAACTTTCAAAGAGGAAGAGAAATGGAGGGCAAAAACAGATCACTCTCTCAGAGAGCTCTGGGATAATTCAAAGAAAACCAATATTTGCCTTATAGGGATCCCCAAAAGCAATGAAGTGGCTTCACAAGACACAGAGTCTCTTCTTCATGAGATTGGGAAAGAGAACTTCCAGACATGCCAAGAGATTATGAAATTCAGATAGCAGACAGTTTCAAAACCCCAGCACAACTCAACCCAAATAAGACATCCCCCAGACACATCATAATCAATGTCAGCAAAGACAACAATTTCTTCATCCCTATGGTTCCACCCCAAACCCAGACAAATAGCAATTCTAATGGCCTAGACTTCTGCCTGCCAAACTGTCTTTAAAAACTCTTTATCTCAAATTTTTGGGGAGGCAGATTTGAGAAATTAGTGCTCTGCAAAATTAAACTCTTTCTCTGCCAAAATGCATGCTATCTCAGTGTACTGGCTTCCTCTCTTAAGCAGTGAGCAATGAACCTGGTTGAACAGCAAGAGTATGTCACTCACACTTAAAACTATTTACTTCCTAGGTTTTTCACTAAAAACTAGGATATCTGGGAATTTACATTATAATTTATATATGTAATTATTTTCAAATACAATACAAAAA
This sequence comes from Perodicticus potto, assembly GCA_963574655.1. Taxonomy (NCBI): domain Eukaryota; kingdom Metazoa; phylum Chordata; class Mammalia; order Primates; family Lorisidae; genus Perodicticus; species Perodicticus potto. Next base: position 8,913 of record CAUYRH010089132.1, on the reverse strand, counting down.
CTTTTACATGCAAAACTTATAAGTAAAATGTGTTTTTTTATAAAAAAAAAATACATGAAAACATAGTTTTGTTAAAGGACAAGTAACTCTGTCATTTAGAGGATATTTTAAGGTTGCTTTAAATTGAAAGAAAAAAGAATGATAGATAAAACTAAATATATATAAAAATTGGGGAGGAAAATTTAAAAATTATAACATGAAAACTTTTTGGAAATCTTATCTATGTGGTCAAAATTGATTGAGATTAGATGAATCTCTACATAAGATTTTATTGAAATTAGTTTTAGCAATAATAATACACTGATACAAAATAGAATTTTGGTTTTCTCTTTTGAACAATATTCTCATGTAGTATTAATAAGCAATAATAAAAATATTTTTACCTTTTGAGTAAGTAATCTGCAAAAAAAATAAAAAGGGAAAGTTTTTCTCTTGCTATCTTTATTAGCCTTTTTCTTTTCCAGTAAACTTTTGTGGTTTTCTTTAATCAGTAGATTCACAAACCTCATTATTTATTTAGAAACCCAAATTTATATATATTTTGAAGGTTACATAAAATAAGTCTAACAAAAGTGTTAGCAACATAGTCTAAGTGGTATGAAAAACATTCGCTGCTAAACTGACTCAACTTTTAAATGTATCACCTTGAAACACGACTACAGAAAATATTTCAACATTTTTCCCTTTTGTAATATATTGGTAATATCAGTCCTACTTATTTGCCAGGATAGCTGAAAATTACATGCTATAATTTATAATAATCACTGTATAACTGTAAACATTACTGTAACTATTTTCTAGGTTATTTTCATTAGCCTTGCCATACTCAGTCTTGCACACCTGAGTCATAGTATGCTCCAAAGAAGTAAAAACAGAAACAGAAGGTCTACTGTTATATAGAGGACAATTTCCTTAAGTTCTTAAAGGTACATTTTTATTTCAAATGATTTATCCTCTTCTTTTGATGTTTTTAATATATGTACTTTTTTTTTTCCTAGAGAGACAGAGTTTTACTGTCACCCTAGGTAGAGTGCTATGCTATCACAGCTCACAGCAACCTCAAGCTCTTGGGCTTAGGCAATTCTCTTGCCTCAGCCTCCTGAGTAGCGGGACTCCAGGTGCCCGCCACAGCACCCAGCAATTTTTTTGTTGTTACAGTTTGGCCAGGGCCAGGTTCGAACCTGCCACCCTCAGTATATGGGGCTGGCACCCTACTCACTGAGCAACAGGTGCTGCCCAATATATGTACATATTTCTTTTTCATATTAGTATAAGATTACCAATGAATAGGTTATATTGTTTACATTTCTAAGATAAAGTTCAAGTTGTAGTCCAGCCCTTCATCCAAGGAGTGTGCTGTATACCCTTATATCATACCCATTAGTTAAAAGCTTACCATTCTCCAGGCCTTCTCTCTTTTCCTCTATCCCTCTCCCTCCTCCCCCCACTTGAATATATTTGTGTTTTTCTCTCTTGTGGGCATGTAGTAGTTTTTCTATAGGTTTCACATTAGTCTTGAGTACATCGGATACTTGCACTTCCATTCTGTGACACTTTACTAAGAATATGTTTCAACTCCATCCAGGTAAATACAAAAGATGTACCGTCTCCCACTTTTTTTTTCTTTTTTTTTGCAGTTTTTGGCAGGCGCTGGGTTTGAACCTGCCACCTCCAGCATATAGGGCTGGCGCTCTACTCCTTTGAGGCACAGGTGCTGCCCCATAGGTCACCCCCTCTTTTATAGCTGAATAGTATCCCATGGTATACATATACCACAGATTATTAATCCATTCATGTTTTAATGGGGACTTCAGTTGCTCTTATGTTTTGGCAACTGTGAACTGAGCTGTGAAAAAAAAATCTAGTGCAAATATCATTATGATAAAATGATTTTTTTCTTCTTATGGGTAAATACCTAGTAATGGGATTGCACAACCAAATGGAAGGTAAACATTTAGCTCTTTGAGGATTCTACATACTTCTCTCCATAGAAGCTGTATTAGCTTGCAATCCAACCAGCAGTGCAAAAGTGTATGCTTCTCTCCACATCCACACCAGCATTTGCAGCTTTGGGATTTTGCGATGTGATTTATTCTCATTAGGGTCAGTTGATATCTCACAGTGGTTTTGATTTGTATTTCCCTGATGTTTAGGGATGATGATATTTTTTTCATTTGTTTATTGGCCATTGTCTGTCTTCTTCAGGGAAGTTTCCATTCAAGTCTCTTGCCCACTTATAAATGGGATTGTTTGCTCTTTTCTTTTGACTAATTTGTGTTCTCTGTAGAGTCTAGTTATCTGTCTTTGTCAGATTCATGAAAATGTCTTCTCCCATTCTGAAGGTTATCCGCTTGCTTCAGAAAAGGTTGTTATGACCTTAGCTGTGCAGAAGATTTTTAGATTGATCATGTCATATTTATTTAGTTTTTATGTTGCTGCACTTGACAAGTGCCAATTTCTTCATAAATTCTTTTCCCAGGCCAATAGTGTTAAGAATTTTTCCTAAACTTTCTTCCAGGATTTTTATTGTTTCAATCTTTGATTTAAATCTTATATCCAGAGAGAGTAAATTTTTGTAAGTGGTGGGAGGTGCGGATCCAGTTTTTATCTTCTACATGTGGCTAACAAGTTATCCCAGCACCATTTATTAAATAGGGATTCATTTCCCCAAGACACTTTTGTTTGTTTAATTAAACATCAGATGACAAAATGTAGCTACATTAGTCTTTATGTTCTCTATTCTTTTCCATAGATCTATGTCTCTACTTTTGTGCTAGTACCATGCTGTTTTGATCACTGTAGCCTTCTAATATAACATGAAGTCTGATAGAGTGATGCCTCCAGATTTGTTTTTATTTCTTAGAATTGCATTAACTATTTGGGGGTTTCTCTGGTACTATATGAAGTGAATACTATTTTTTCCAGTTCTTCAAAGTATGACATTGGTGCTTTGATGGAGATTGCATTAAATCTGTAGATCACTTTGAGTAGTATGGACATTTTAACAATGTTGATTGCTAGGCTGGGCATGGTGGCTCATGCCTGTAATCCTAGCACTCTGGGATGCCGAGGCAAGTGGATTGCCTGAGCTCACAAGTTTGAGACCAGCCTAAAAAAGAGCAAGACCCCACCTCTAAAAACAGACAGGCATTATGGCAAGTGCCTGTATTCCCAGCTAATCGGGAGACTAAGGCAAGAGAATTGCTTGAGCCCAAGAGTTCGAGGTTGCTGTGAGCTATGACACCATGACACTCTACCAAGGTGGGCAAAGTGAAACTATATCTCAAAAAAAAAAAAAAAAAAAAAAAGTTGATTCTTCCCAGCCACAAGTACGGTTTTTTTTTTCATTTGTTATGTATTCTGCTATTTCTTTTTTCAGGATTTCATAGTTCTCTTTATAGAGCTTTTTCACGACTTCTGTTGAATATATTCCCAGGTATTTCATTTTCTTTGAAGCTACTAGGAAAGGTACTGTGTCTTTGATTTGATTCTCAGCTTAACTGTTATTGGCATATATGAAGGCTACTGATTTATGGACATTTATTTTTTATCCCAAAACATTGCTGTATTCCTTGATCACTTCTAGGAGTCTTGTGGTTAGTACTCTAGGGTTTTCCATGTACAAGATCATATCATCCGCAAAGAGGGAGAGTTTGACCTCCTCTCTCCCCATTTGACTCCCACTGATATTCTTTTGCCTGAATGCATTGGCTAGAACCTCCAGCACCATGTTGAATAGCAATGGTGATAGTGGACATCCTTGTCCGGTTCCAGTTCTAAGTGGAAATTCTTTCAGTTTTATTCCATTCAAAATGATACTGGCTATGGGTTTGTTGTAAATGGCCTCTATCACCATCCATGCCTATTTTCTTAAGCATTCAGAAAAGGATGTTGAATTTTGTCAAATACTTTTCCTGCATCTATTGAGAGATCATATGGTCTTTGGTTTTGCTTCCATTTACATGGTGAATTATATTTATGGATTTATGAATGTTGAACCAAATTTACATCCCTGGGATAAAGCCCACCCAACCATGATGTATAATTTTTGTAATGTGTGACTATAATCCATTTGCTGGGATATTACTGAATATTTTTACATCAATATTCATTAATGATATCAGTCTGTAGTTTTTCTTTTTTGTTGGGTCTTTTCTTGGTTTGGTGTTAGGGTGATATTTCCTTCATAGAATGTGTTAGAGAAGTTCCCTTCCTTCTCTATGTTTTGGAGTAGGTTTTGTAGTATAGGTGTGAGCTCCTCTTCGAAGGTTCAGGTAGAATTCTGGTATGAAACCGTCTAGTGCAGTGCTTTTGTTTTTGAAAGAATTTTAATTTCTGTTATAATTTCAGTGCTTGATATTAGTTTATTCAAAATTTCTAATTCTGTCTGGTTGAGTTTAGGAAGATGGTATGAGTCCAGGTAGTGGTTTATTTCCTCTACATTTTCAAATTTCTGGACATGGAGTTTTTTGTAGTAATTGGTGATGATCTTTTATATCTCTGTGGTATCTGTTCTTTCCCCTTTATTGTTTCTGATTGAGGTTACTTGAGATGTTGCTTTTCTATTTCTAGCTAATCTGGCCATAGTTTATCAATTTTACTAATCTTTTCAAAGAAACAACTCTTTGTTTCACTGATCTTCAGAATGATTCTTCTGTTCTCAATTTCATTTAATTCTGATCTAATTTTGGTTAATTATTTTCTCCTGCTAAGTTTGTGATGGGATTGCTCTTCCTTTTCTAGCTCCTTGAGGTGATCCCTTAGGTTGCTAACTTGTAATCTTTCTGTTTTCTGGATGTGAGAATTTAATACTATAAATTTCTCTCTTAGGACTGCCTTTGCAGTATGCCACAGGTTTTGATAGCTGTGGTTGCATTGTCATTTTGTTCAAGAAATCTAATGATTTTCTTCTTTATTTCCCCTTGACTTGCTATCATTCATCATAAAGTTGTATAGTTTCCTTGACTTTATGTGGGTATAAAGATTTCTGTTGAAGTTAAGTTCAACTTTTATTCCATGATGATCCAAAAAGATACAAGGTATAATTTCTATCCTTTGAAATTTGTTGAGGTTGATTTATGCCCTAAAATATGATTGATTTGGGAGGATGATCCACGGACTGATGAAAATAATGTGTATTCTATTTTATTTGGATGAAATGTGTTGTATATGTCTCTTCAGCTAATTTGTTCTAAGGTTGTATTTAAAGCTATTGCTTCTTTATTTAGTTTCTGCTTGGAGTATCTTTCTAGTTCTGTCAGAAGAGTATTAAAGTCCCTAGTTATTATGGTGCTGGAGGATATCATATTGTTCACATCAGTTAGTGTTCATTTTATATATCCAGGAGCATTTAAGTTGGATGCATAGATGTTTAGGATTGAAATGTCTTCTTGTTGTATTGTTCCCTTCATCAGTATATAGTGTCTATCTTTGTCTTTCTTTTTATTGTTGTTGGTGCTTTAAATCCAATTATATCTGCAAATGAGACTGCAACCCCTGCTCTCTTCTAATTTCCATTTGCCTGAAATATTGTTTTCCATACCTTCACGCTAAGTCATTTCATCCTTACAGATTAGATGTGTTTCTTGAAGACACCATATATTTGGCTTGTGCTTTTCTTTTTTTTTTTCCCCCTGCAGTTTTTGGCTGGGGCTGGGTTTGAACCCACCACCTCCAGCATATGGGACTGGCACCCTATCCCTTTGATCCACAAGCACTACCCATGGCTTGTGCTCTTTATTCAGTCAGCCAGCCTGTCCTTCTTTAATGAGGAATTCAAGCCATTCATTTACTGAGAAAATTGATAGGTATAATGGACTTCTATTCATCTTGTTTTGTGGAGGTCTGTCGTTTACTTTTATCCCTTGCACCATGTGGAAGCTAGGCTTTGTCATTTAATTTGTGGGTGCCTTTACTTTAGTAGGGGTCCATTGTTCTGGTCAGTGTGAAGAAAAAGTCTGGGTACTTCCTGGAGAGCTGGTCATATTCTGGTGAATTTCCTCAGAGTTTGCATAACAGCAAGATATTCTGTGTCTTCGTCAAATGTGAAACTTAGTTGAGCAGGATACAAAATCTTGGCCTGAAAATTGTTTTCTTTAATAGTTTTGTTTTGTTTAAGGAGGTTAAAAACAGGTGACAACCCTCTTCTGGCTTGAAAAGTTTCAGCTGAAAATTCCACTAGTATTTTTCCCCTTGTAAATAAGAAATTGCTTGTGCATGACTACCTACCTGTAGAATTTTCTTTTCTTTTCTTTTTTTTTTTTTTTTGTGAGACAGAGCCTCAAGAGAGTGCCGTGGCATCATAGCTCACAGCAACCTCCAATTCCTGGGCTCAAGTGAGTCTCCTGCCTCCGCCTCCCAAGTAGCTGGGACTACAGGTGCCCGCCACAATGCCTGGCCATTTTTCATTGCACTGTCATTGTTGTTTGGTGGGCCCAGGCTGGATTCGAACCTGCCAGCTCAGGTGTACATGGCTGGCGCCTTAGCCGGTTGAGCCACAGGCACCAAGCCAGAATTTTCTCTTTCATTTTGACTTTGGACAAGTTTCTAGGAGATGCTTTGTTTGAATTGAGTTATGTTGGGCTTCTGAAACTATCTGGTATCTGGATTTCTAGTTCTCTTGCAATGCTTGGGAAATTCTCCATGATGTCTTATAGTAGAGCTTCTGTGCTTTTAGGACCATCTTCTCCTTCAGGAATCCTTATAATTCAAATGTTCAATCTTTTAGAGTATTCCCATAACTCTCAGGGAATATTCTGATTTTATTCTCCTATTTTCTGCCTCTCTGAATGATTGGGTTAGTTCAAAAGTCTTGTCTTGGGTTTCTGAAATTCTTCTCCATGTTCAACACTATTGCTAAGGCTCTGTACTGTGTTTTGAATTTCCTTGAATTCCTCTTCCAATTCCTTAAGCTCTACTATACCCTTCCTACTTATATCCAGATCCTTGGGGTCATTAATTTCACTAATTCCTTGAAACAGTTTTGGACTTCTTTTTGGATTTCTTTTTTCATCATCTCAATTCCATTCATCTTAGTTACCATTCATATTCTGAATTCTATTTCTGTCATTTCAACAATTTCTTTATGGATGGTATTTTCAGCTATATTTCCCTAAGACTCTCTTAGAGGGGTTGATCTGCTCTCATTTTTCATGTTGCTAGGGTTCTTCTGCTTATTCTTCTCCATGTGAATTTTTAATTTATTTATACATGTATTATACTTTATAAGCTGGAATGTTAGGTTGTCCCTAAAGTTATTGAGAGTTAATCTAATGGGGACCCTCCACACCCCAGAAGAGACTTATTTAGTAACTAAAACTAGTGGGGTGAGATCAGATCTGGAGGCCTCAGGAAATGGAGCTCCCTACCCCTTCACAGCTAACTGCTCAAATGAGCTGGAACTTATGCCTGTGGCCCTCCCCATATAGTTTTACAAAGCTCCCTTTCAGGGTTATAGCATGAGAGTCTCTGAGGGCTGACCCTGCATTTTCCAAGTTGAGTGGGATAGTGCAGGGTGGGGGCCAGACCTCTGGGTGAAGATCCTAGGCTGGGGGCATTTCCCAGATAGTGCAAACTAATTCTGTTCTGGTATCAGCCCATCCTCTACCTGGTTTAAAAAGCCACTTTTTTTGCTGGAGTTCCTGCCATAATAGGTTCAAACCACTGCAGGCCCCAGCAAGTTGAGGCAGGAGGAGGGGAACCATGGACCTTCCCAACTGTTCCCACCCCAGCAGTGGGAATGCCTCTTGCACAAATAAATTCAAAAAAGCCATGGTCTTTCACTGGAGTCCTGACTGCAGATTGGGTACAATACAGCCCTCACCCATGGCTGAAGGAAGGGAAGTGCGTCCCCAGGTCTGCTTCCTGGACCTTCCCAGGGCAGGTCACCTAAAGCTAAGCCCAACTCTCTATAAGTCAGCAGGAGGGAAGCCAGGGATGCTAGGCATAGACAATAGGCAGGGCCACTATAGAGGGCAGGGGAAAGATCTCCTCTCCAGCAAGAGGGAAACCCAGAAGGGACAATGCCATGCTAAAGTCAGTGCAACTGAGCCACAATTTTCTCTTGCAGGAGAGGGGGGCAGGTATTCTTGGTTCGCTGGATGTCACAATGTAGAGGACCCACACACACACTGGAGGGAGAGGTAGGACCCATCTCCTCCTCCTATCATGGCCAGTCAAGGAGCCAGCTAGTTATAGTGAGAGAGAAGACCTTTGAAATCCTTGCTTCTGTGATTGGACAGGGACTCCTTTGCCTTTTTGGTGCCTGGCTTCCAATGTTTGGGGTTGGGGGAGACCTCTAGGCTGTCTGTGGGGATCCAGCACTCTGCCTGCAAAGGCAGTTGGAAGCTAGCCTCTGCAGGGGGTAGTCTGTCAGGCAATGGGGCGGGGGGAGATGGGCTGTGGGCTCAAGGCAGTGGAGAGAAAATTTGTTCATTTTTAGGCCAGGCAGGATGGAAACCCAAAGGTTGAAATTCCTAAGTGCAGGAGAACTGGGACTTCATGGTTATCTCCCATGGGGTGAAATAAGAGGTCTTCTGCTTACAGCAAACCCACTGGTTTGAGGGGGGTCCCTTCTCCTTTTGCACTAGGCACCTTCGATCTGGTGGCTCTGTATCTGATCTCTGTTTTCTTCTCTCCTCTTTATCTTCCTCTCAGTTTCTCTCAGTGGGGATGACATGCACCTTTATTTCTTCCCCTTATGTTCAATCCCCCAATTTTTACTTCTCTGAGTTCACTTTAGTCCAGTTTTTCTCCTTCTGAACAGGAGCTTCTGGCAAAAGCTGCCTCTAGTCGGCCATCTTGCCCCAACCTTTATTAGGCATTTTGAATGTTTAGAAAACTGAGTCTCCTCTCTAACAAAGAATAAAGGATTTTTAAACCTTTGTCAGAGGCATAACCTGCAAATATTCTCTC
>CAUYRH010089130.1:0-109125 GCA_963574655.1 Perodicticus potto | reverse complement strand
AAAACACAATTATAGTCCTGAAAGAAGGAGGGCAGAGGAGGGGGAGGGGAAGGGGGAGGACAAAAGGAGGGAGGGTCTTTGATGCGACTTCACCTATTATGCACAATGCAATGGTACATTGCAAAACTATTAAAAGTATAGAACAAATGTCTTATCACAACAAATAAGTAAGTGAGATGATGGCTATGTTAATCAGTTTGATTTAAGCATTCCACATTGTATATCGAATCAGCACATTGTACCCCAAATTATACACAGTTATGATTTAATTTAAAAAAAGAACCAAGTCTTTTAATCATGAAATTTTAAAACAATATTTGTTTTAGTTTTCTATTTTACCAGGATTCTAGGGAAAAGAACGTCCTCCCAAATGTCCATGTCCTGAGCGTTTGGGAAAATTCCAGGATGTACAGAAAAACTACCTTCCCTTCCAAACTGAGATGGTGCCTAAAGACCAAGGAAACGACCCAGACACTAAGCCAGCCTGGTGAGTTAGATGAGTTTATTGGAGGTTACCTGCACAGCACTCTCATTCCTAGGCCAGGTAGGAATCCTCTGGGTACTCACTCCTGGGTATCACCAGGGGTTCTTCAGAGCATAAGATCTGTTCTGCCTGCCTGTTGGTGGAGTGTTATATTTCTTTCTGGCAAGTGATGCACACTTCTCTTTCTCTCTGTCCCTCTCAGCATCATTGCATATGTACAGGTTAAGCATGTACACTACTTCCCCTTAGGTGGGGACTTTAATATCACTATTAACTAAAGGGTATTAAGGCAACTAAGGCAGCTTAGGACTGTTCAAATGGTCCTAAGATATGATCATCTATGCAGAAGGAGCTCTTTACAAATACCTTTGTGTTTTGCATTTCTTTCAGCTGTTTTGATCTATATCTTTAAGCTCAAAAGAAAGCTGTGCTGCTTTTGTTCAGCATTAAAGGCCAGTGGTGGGGAACTTGTATTCTTTCCTTGCTACGAAAGAGCCAATACATTTATATAAGCTTCTCATGTAGTTGATCTTCTGATGATCTACAAAACCAGAAGAAAATAACTTTTTATTCAATTCTTATTTATTGAATCTTCTTCAAAGATTTCTACCCAGCCTCACTGTTGCTGGAAAAAAAATTTCCTCATAAAAATTTAAGCATGGAAGAATGTTTGTTACATTTTAGTACTTACATATGTTCCCATCCATCATTCTTAACTCATTTTATTATCAATTTATAAGTTGTATTCAGCCAAGTATACGATAGTAATATTAAGCTGTTTTCTTAATGTAAAATAACAAAAACAAGCTGTTTTAATCTATCCTTTGAGTCGCTAATATTGGGCAGTTTGAAATTTAGATTACTGGAGATCTTTAGCATTCAATGTCAATTCATTGCCACCCTGTCTATCAGCAGACTATGTAACTGGCTTAACAAAATGACCTTTAAGCTGCTAAATTCCAGAAATGATATTGAGAGTGTAGCTACATCCAAAAATAGCACATACACCCATGATACATACAAGTGACATTTTATCAACAACATATTGGGAAAGAAGTCCATGTAATTCTATTAAAAACATTTCTGGTAAAGTTCTGGAATACCAAAAAGTAAAATATTCCAATAAAGAAAACCAGCTCCAGGGAACAGGTATTGACCATGAAAGTGGAGGTTTAGAAGTTAGGAGGGTTACAATAATCTGCAGATATTGGAAAAACAATTCAAATGTCTCTCCTATAGAAAGGGTGCCCAGGATGGAGATTGGTTAATTAATTCCCAATTCCAAAGTGGCACGTTTTCATCTAGGGTAAAGAGCATGGGTGAAAGATTAAGATCATCCTCACCAGCTCCATGTTGTCACTTGGTCGGTTAAATTCTCAGCTACTCTACCCATTGTTATTTTTAAGGCAGAGTAAAATTCGAAAGTTAAAGACAGGTTCTTAGAAAGAAGTATGAAAGAAGCAGAAGAGAACACTAAGTTGATATGCCCAAAGCTCACCCATAGTAAGGTGTAGCAGTTTGCTTTTCTCCCTTTTTGTCCTGAGATCTTTACCCAACTTTGGTACTTACATGACACTGGCCAACACACCTTTGATGAGTCTCTTGTCCAGAAGCAATGTTTTCTCTATTTCCCGGCAAATTATTAAGAATTCAACTTTTAAAAAACACCAGCTTGCATTGTGCAACTATTTCAGAGTTTTACGCATATACTTTTATGAATGCTTTGTGGTAAACTGATCTTCTAAATGGGCCTAATTTTTTCCCTCCTGCATCCTTTTCCCTTGCAATGGGGCTTTGAAGCTCCTTTCTTTAATGGTGGAGTCCACTTCCCCATTCCCCAGATCTAGGCTGATTTTGACTATGTTACTCAGTAGAATTTGTATTGTGCCATTCCAAACCTAGTCCTTTGGAGAGATTATATGTGTTCGCTTTCTCCTTTGGAACTCCACTACTATGAGAACAAGGACTAGTCTGCTAGAGGGCAAAACATCTTGTGAAAGAGCCCCACTGAACCAACCCCCAACCAGGGTCATCATAAACCACTCAATAGCCAGCCAATTCCCAAACATATGAGCTAGGTCTGTCTATCTGACCTAAAACTGCCACAGACACATGGGTAAACCTAACATGTGGACTCAAGAGCAATGAAATGCTTACTGTTTTAAGACACTGAGTTTTGTGATAATTTATTACACAAAATTATAACCTTTCTTTAGTTATAATGCTTTCACTCCTAGATGCCTATATTAAAACTGAATATATACATTATCCATTTATCTACATACTCCTATTCTTAATGCTTTAGCCACATACTTTACAGTGGATTACTAAGTCCTATTAAGGAAGAGAAGTAATGGGCTACACAAGTCTCATGACTCATTACCAAGACTCTTAGAGTATCCTGTGCTTGTCATAACACCTCCCTAAATAAATGGATTCCCATATCAACCTAAACCATTAGTTTATAATTTTTAATGTTATAATTCAAAACAGTTAAGTTGTAAGTACAATTATGTTATCAGTTGACTTAGGCTATATTGTTAGCAAGCAACATGTGTATTTCTCACAGTTCTGGAGAATTCCAAGATGAAGGTGCCAACAGATTCTGTGTTGGACGGCCCGCTCTCTGGTTCATAGACAATGTCATCTCACAGCATCTTCACGGGGCAGGAGGGGCAGGATATTTATCAGAGATCTCTTTATCAGGGCAACAAGGCTATTCATGACTTTATGACCTAATGACCTTCCAAAGGCCTCACCACTTCATATTATCAGGATTTCAGGATATGGATTTGGGGCACTGGGACACAAACATTCAATTCATTGCATTATTCTTATTCCATCTCCTGTAATTCTTCATTCTTTCAGTATCACCAAAAATGGACAATTCTTCAGTCCTAAAGAGGCTTTGCATTCCTTGTTAAAATACTACTGAAGACTCAAACTCTCCTTTAATCTCATTTTTAGGTTTTCTTTGGATTATTCATATTAATTCTGGCTACACTGTACCATTACCTTTCTAAAGTTAGTAATTGAAAGAAAGAATCTTAAATATATTATTGGAGTTAATTATTTCCCTTTCTGTGACAGAAGTCATCTCCATGTTAACTTGGATTTTAGGCCACAGATACATGTTTTTTGTCACTTATGTTTAAAAGTCACAGTTTATAAATTTAACATACAGGAGAATAATATTTACTATCAAAAGAATGGAAAATGTATTTCATATTTTTTTGTAATATTAAAACTAACCTGAAAAATAGGCTAAGCAATTGATATAGAAATTGCTGAAGTCTAACTTTAGGTTTCTGGATACTGCACTGGAATTTAGGGAGTCGATACTTTAAACAAGACAGATTATTAACTGAATACTTCAAAACTGCTATGAAGATCTTGCTTGCTTCAGAAAGAAATAACAAAGTGCTTTCACAGATACAGTTTGCATGCTGTGAGGAGATTCTCTGAGCATAGCATGATGTCACACTGCATTGGGACTTCTGGCTACATAGTCCCCTAGCAGGTTCATTAACATAATTGAAATTGGGACTTAATTAGTAATATTTGGGTTCTATTCTTAGTGGGGAAGGGTGTGCTGTTTTCCTTGGAGAACTAGTTCACCTAGGAACTTCTTTAGGAGAAAAGAAGTTGCTCAATATAATCAGAGTTTGAATACAATGATAACTGGCTGCTTCAGATGTCAAGGACTCCAAGATAAACTGCTCCTATCCACCACTCAACTTGTAAAGACAATGGCCATTTGGCCATTTATCCCTTCTCCATTCCTAACAACCCTCCTGGATTTCCCTAGGGGTGACCTTATGTGTGGTCTTCCTGGGGTGACATATCCAGGGGGCTACTGCTCACTTGCACAGCCAATGGTGCTAGACACTGCCTCTCTCTAGACTGGCAGAATATAGGGGTGGGAATGAGATCTCAGGTCAGACAATACTATCTTGGGGTGTTGATTCTCACTGATGTGGTCAAGGATCAGAAGAGATTAGTGTTTTCTTATTGCAGAGCTGTATCCTGTCCAGCTTATCCTCAATAAAGAAAATGATCTTTGAGACTTTGCAATGTGGACTATTCTCAATGGGAATAGGTGACATCTCAGGGTGATTTTTATTTCCTTTTCCCTGATGATCAGGGATGATAAGCATTTTTTTCAAATGTTTGTTAGCCATTCATCTGTCTTCCCAGAGAAGGTTCTGTTCATATCTCTTGCCCAGTGGTAGATGGGATTGTCTATACTTTTTTTGTTCTTGTTGATTAATTTGAGTTTTCTCTAGATTCTAGTTATCAACCCTTTGTCAGATTCATATCCTGCAAATATCTTTCCCCATTCTGAAGGTTGTCTTTGTGCTTTCCTTGTTGTGTCCTTAGTTGTGCAGAAGCTTTTCAGCTTAATTAAGTCCCATTTGTTAATTTTTACTGTGTTACAATTCAATTTACAATTGCCAAAATGTAGAAACAACCTAAATGCCCACCAACTCGGGAATGGATTAACAAACTGAGGTATATGTTACCATGGAATACTATTCAGCCATTAAAAGAGATGGAGTCTTTACATCTTTTGTATTAACCTGGATTGAGGTGGAACACATTCTTCTTAGTAAAGCATCCTAAGAACAGAGAAGCAAGAATCCAATGTACTCTATTCTAATATGAAGGCAGTAGATGATCTAATACAAGGTGGGGGGTAGTGGTATTAGGTATTAGGGAGCCGGGAGAGGGGAGGAGGGCGGAGGATTATGGTCCCTCTTGGGGGTGGGACACAGTTATAAGAGGGACTTTACCTAACAAATACAATCAGTGTAACCTAATTCTTTGTACACTCAATGAATCCCAAACAAAAAAAAGAAAAAGAAAAAGATCTGTGAAATTGATGCCTACCTATTTAAGATATGAGTTTGCAATTTTGAAAGACTCAGGCCAAATCAAGCTACAAGCAGCTACCAGCATAATTATCAGAGTTTCATTGCCAATTGCATAGGAAGATTTCATCCTCTTAACATTCTAACAGCTTGAGAAAGAAAATCTCTCCCCTCCATGAAAGCCCTAGTGGTTTTGTTTTAGGTTCTCCCTGGATAACCTTTCTAGTTTTTGATAGCTCCCTGCAGATTAACGTTCAATAGGATCGCTTGCTGTTTGGGGTTACACAGTCAAACCACACATTTCCCATCCTTTCACTGTTTCAAAACAAGACTCATGAGATCTAATTGCTAGAAGATCTACTCCAGTACCAATGGCCTTGTCTCCTGTGTTAAGGCTTTTACTGAGTCCCCTGAGTTTAATAAGCTTTGTCCTGCAATATCATGTATCAAGTACTACATCACTAATGCAAATAACACATTTGTAACATGTCCTTAGTATCCTGAAAATCCTGGATTATACTGAAATTAAATTCATATCATTAAAATTTGACTTGTAATTTTACATATTTCAACTCTGATATTGTGACTATCACTTTCTGTGAATAAAAATTACCTCTGGGCATAAAAAATTATCAATGTGTATGTATCTTGTATAGGTATTTATGTTTTAAAGTAGGCTCCTTTCCTTTTTTATTTTTTCGGTAAAGTAGTATAAAATTGTTTATCTAAATTTCTTAGATAAGTAATTGTTCAATTGAAATAGAAACAAAAACTGAGCAAATATTAAGATTCCTCTATGCCCGTATTTCTCAAACTTTTTTTCACTATTGTCTTCCCCAAGGAGCCTTTTAAGTATTTTTTCATAATTGCTATCTCCACGTGGAACTTTAATATACTGTATACCTGTCAATATATTTATTGCATACCTGTGCTATATACATTAAGTTTAAGTACAGGATTAAGAATTGTTGTAAGTTAAAAATTTCATTAAAAATTAAAAAGCTATTAAGATTCAACTTAGCTTTATAATTATTCTGAACTGTTAATGAAACTTAAGTTTTATGAAAATTATAACACCAAATTTCATGTACAAATCATTCATATAAGCACATAATGTAATAAAGAAATTTTTAAATCATTCAAAATTATATCAGTAGCAAAAACAACACAATTTTTTAAAATTTATTTTTAGTGAATTTAACTTTAAACTTTTTGACACAATGATGGGTTAAATAATACTAATTAAATTAAATAGAAAAATACAAACTTATCTTTTTAATTTCCAGAGGCCAAGTTATACACAAAAACACCACGAACATCATCTACAAGGCAGCGAATGGCACCTATGAAGGAGAGACAGGCCACCTCCCAGGACCTGACAATAGATTGAAGTGCTCAAATCAAGCGTTATGTTTGATGTAATTTTGTAGCACTGATCTCATATGCCAGTGTGTATCTGCCATGAACTCAGCCACTGCCATCTGTGTGATGCCCAGGAAAACACACATAAGAGAAATTAATTAAATTAGGATTTTGTCCGGAAAGGTGAGCTTCCTAACAAAGGAAGGGACAGAGCATTATAATATTAAAGATATTTTTGTCCGCTAAGAACTAATTTTCTTGGGGGTGACATGCCCCAGTTGAGAATATATGCCTTATTTAGAAAGAAAAACAAATTCTACGTATTCAATGTGCCCTTCCAGCTGCAATCCCAGTGATCATCTTCCGCTTTAGCACCAGTTTCTTTGAAAGAGTTGTGGACCACGAGCAGCCTCCACTTCCGTACCATTCGTTCACTCCTCAACCAAATTCAACGTAACTTCTAGTTCTCTTCCTTGAAACTCCCTGGTGCTTGACAAACACTGGGTAAACAATTCTTAAATAAAAAACACCTCCTGCACTTACTAATTCAACAATGCTGCCTAGGTCCTCCTCTTGCCTAAGTTTTGCTTCCACACAAAACAAAACTTGATTCTGTCCAATTGCATCTTTCAGTCTTTTCACAGCTCACTTTGATGCAATTTTCCCTTATGTGTAGCTCTGTCCTCATGGTTTCATCACTAATTTTCTGCTTCTTGCTTTATATTCTCCCCCACAATAAATGCAGCCATTTCCGTGATTTCTACTTGATTATTTATTGTATAAATGAAAATGGCTACCAAATGTCTCCACCTCCTGACCACCACTCATCATTATTTGGATGTACTGTGGGAAGCTCGAATTTAGTATTAATGTAACTCAAATGAACTTTATTATCTCTCCCTGCCCAAACCTCTGCTAGGCTTTTCACAATCCGTAGCACTCTGCTGCTCCTGGAAACTCGATAAGTATGTGTGTTTCTTTTTTCTTCTCCCCAGTTTTCCCCTCGCATTCCCACACCCCAGGCTGTAACCCACCAAGTAGACAATTTTATAGATTTTAGTTAGTGATGTCTTTTGTGTCTGTCACAGTTTTTCTTTTTTTTTTAACTGCCACCGTCCCAGTTCGGACCCTTATCTCTCACTGGCCTTCTGCAACAGTCCCCTACTTGATGTCCTTTTTATTTCTTCTTTAGTCCTCACTCCAATCAACTTTTTGTTTAGAAGATTCAAAACACAGTATAATCATGCTCAGAAAAAGCAAAAGCAAAAACAGAAAGAAGATTCCCTCTTATCCCCAAAATAAAGACATTTTCACACATGCTCCTGAAAGACTTTTCTAGTCTCATTTACCAGCACAATAGACAACCGCTATTTCACTGAAACAATGACCTCTCATGTCTCTGATTCTGCTCTTGTTGCTCCTTTTATTTTCTGAATGCTGCTTCTCCCCTTCCCTAATTGTCGCAACATCTAATTAGAAGAATTCAAAAATAAAAAACAATCACCTTCTTCCCAAACCTGCCCAAACCCTCCCATCACACCCTGTTTATGTTATTCTAAAATGATGTAAGGGAAGGTCTACTGTCTGTGACCTCATCTTGGCTAGAAACTGGGTTATGCTGTAAACAGATTTCTCTGAGTGTTCAGCCATATTTGAAAGAGTGCATGGAAGACTCTTCACCATTACAAATAACCACATGTAACTTGCTTTGTAATGGAAAAAATAATCCCCATTCCTTTACACATGGAAAATGAATGAACTCTATTAAAAATGCTGAAGGTCTAATGAACTGACGCTGATTACATAGTCTCGGGTTTGTAAAGACATACTCTGAAATGAAATAAAATTCAACACTTAGGAAAGATCACCAGTTTAGCCTCACTTATCTATTGCACATCTGCCTGACCACATTATCTCAGTGCTCAAGCATCATTTTTGCATTTCAATGCAGCATTCTATCAGATTAATGCCCAAGATATTCCAGCTGCACTGCAAGTGAGCGAGTGGACATATAGGAATATTATGCATGGCTTGTATCATTGACACTGAGCAAAGGAAATGTGATTAGCACCAAATTGCATCTGACAGGGGAATCAGAAACCTGTCAAACACGATGACATGGATCCAATGTTTAGAAGGCAAAAAGGGGAATAAAGGAGCAGGGCAGTCTCGCAAGGAGACAGCAATGAAACACAACAGCAGTGATAAATTAATTCATTTACTTATGAAAAATTAGAGGCTTCCACACACAGCTCTCATTTATAATCTTGTCAATCTGGTTGAGTAAATAAAATGCTCTACAATATTAGTTGAAAATGCAAGCACGAGAAAAGAAAATGCAAAAATCGGATTCTTGGCCTCCCTTTTAATCAAATAAAATAATTCTTTGGTGTGAGCCACAAATGGTCTTCGAAAGGAATTTTTCATAAGAGGATATATTTTACCGCCTTCAGTGGCGATCCTCTTTCCTGGCATCCAACATAGAGCTGTAAAACTATAAGGCATAGACCATTGCCAGGAGCTAAGCTTTCAGCTACTTAGTCTGTCTCAAAGCATATTTGGACAAAAGAACAATATCATAATGGACTTGATGGCCTCTTGAAAACTCTGAGAAAGGAAGTTTGAAAATGCAACTGGACTTCTCTGATACCAAGCGGTTAGCAAATACATGTGCAACTCTTAAGAAGTTACCTGCCAGCGATAACATCAAGTTCAAGTTCAAGAGCACATGGATTTGCTAACCCCCAAATTGGCTGATTCACAGCTTTAGGGGAAGAGTTTGACAAACCTTAAGACTTTTTGTTTTGCCGTGTTCTAAAATTAAAAGAGAGTGATACAAAATTACCCGAGACTCTCTAATTGTTCTTCACATATACTTCCAAAAAGGGATTTTTCAGTATCATATACAAAAAGAGAGAAAAACCTTCTATTGTCCAAAAGTTAACACGACCATGAGAATAAATGAGATATAAGGTGCAGCATCTTAGGAAAAATTTCATCTAAGAAGAAATTCATCTGCAGGTCAAATGGAAGACATTCAGAAAAAAAGCGATCGCCTGTCAGAGACAGCTAAAGAGAAGAGAGTCCAGGGCTTAAAAACATCCCTGACGCCTTTTATTCCAAGTCTCCAAGAAAAGCCTCTTCTTATATACAACGTGGGGTGTGGTAGCATGCACCTGTAGTCCCAGCTACTCAGGAAGCTGAGGCAGGACAATTACTTGAGTCTAGGAGTTTAGGTTGCTGTGAGCTTGAGCTATGATGAGGGAGACTCTGTCTCAGAAAAGACTGAATGATAAGACTTTTATAAGGGGAAGATGATTGTTAGATGTATGAAGAGCTATATTTTTTTAAAGGGGAAGGTCATATTGATTGTATTAATAACTCAAAAGTGGAAATATTCCAAATGCCCATTAACAGAAAAACAGATTTTAAAAACAAAAAACTGTAAAGCATTCATATAATATACTATCGTTGAGCATTAGAAAGGAGCTAATTACACACTTGTCCAACAAGGGGAAAATCTCAAAAACATAATGCTGAGTGAAAGAAGACTTCCACAAATGAATACTTACCATATAATTTCACTAATACGAAGTTCTAAGACATGCAAAACTAATTTATGATAGAAAGCTATCCAAACAGTAGTTGCTGTTGGGAGTTTGGGGGACAGGCATTCAATGGGAAAAGGTGACCTTCTGTAGAGGTGGTAACTTTATGTCTTATGTTATATGGGTTCTCATTACACAGGTGTATACATTGTCAAAACTTATCAAATAATACACCTGAGATTTGTGCATTTCATCACATGTAAATTTACTTTTAAAAGGCCAATAAACATATTGACTCTAGGTAATAATGCACATGCTAAACTATTTAGGGGTGCAGTTTATTGATGTCAGCAATTACTTAAATGTATCAAAAACTAAGATGGATTGAAAGATGGTTACAGAAACAGACATGTGATAAAGCTAATAGTGTGAATGTTAATTGTATAACCTAGGTGAGTTCTCAATGTATAATTATTTCAACTTTTCTGTATACTTAAAAATTTTCACAATAAAGCATTAAAAGAGTAAGGGTGGGGTGGAGATGTAATGAGTTTTAGATTTAAATGAAGACTGGGTGTAATAGGACCAAAGACGGTAAGTCTCCAAGACCACCGAGCCAGAAAAGAGCCATCAGAGATACGGAGCAAGTGCTAAGTGCTTGGTATTGGGTAGAAATGGGCAAAGGCTAAACACCCTTCAGATGGGACAAATGACTAAACCAGGAAAAACAGGAAAATCACAAACTTTTTCAGAAAGAACACAGCATATCAGATTTTTAAAACATTATTTTCCCCACAACCTTTGCAAATTTTATACCTCAGCAAAAAGCAAGTAAAAGAACATTTTCTATGTGAAGTTTCAAAGCATACCTACCTAAGAAATTTCTCCCTTAGGAGAGAACGCTACCCAGCACGATGATGTTTAAAAAACAAGTTGCCTGTTTGTAAGGTTTAAAATCCAACAGCTTTCATCTTACATTAAGAATGTTCTCAGAGGAGAAATTCAAAGGTGCATATTTTACATTTTCTTCTATGCATTTAAGTAAGCATTTATCTCTTCTTGGTTTAACTTTCCATAATCACTCTCTCCTTGTGTCAGAATGCCCACTGAACAATAATAAGAAAAAAGAATATGTGTGTGTGTATGAATATATGTGTGTATGTGTGTGTGTGTATATATATATATATACACACACACACATATTTATATACACATATAAATAATCAGTCTATATGGTACTACAAACTTTTCTTGATTTGATAACTTTTATTTTAAATGTATTAACCAGTAATTCAAACTATTATAAACTAATCTAAGAAAAAAAACTATCACTATTCCTAACTGTAAATGCTAATGTTTAATTGGATTAAAAGAATGAAAGTACAATTACTTTTAGTATTATGATTGCCAGAGTTCACTATTAAAGAAAAAGAATACCTTATATTAGTCAGTACCCACAAATCATTTATAACGTTAATCCCGATACCCTTTCAAAGCCTAAAACAATTAGCTTCTACTCGAACAATAAACGAAATGTACTGAATGAGAGAAAAATACTTGTTAATGGCCACCTCGTCAGTTAGAGTCCTTCTGATCCAAATTAGAAACAAATTGTGAAGCATTAGTACTCTATCCCCAGATTATAAAGAAATGGGACTCTTGAATTTAGATCTCAATCCAAATCTCTATTCCAAATTTCAGACTCATTCGCAAGATGTCTAAAAGTAATAGCACTCACCAAATCTGCAACTTCCGTAAAGTCCCCAAACTCAGTAAATCCACTCTTGTTTCCAGTTGCTCAGGAAAAGAATCTTGTTCCTATCCTTATTTTTCATTCTCTCACTCCCTATATCCAATAAAACAATCAGTACACCCAAAATAGCCACTACTGTGTCTTCCCAGTGTTACATCAAAGGCTTCTTGACTGGCTCCCACTTGCTATCTTGTACAATTTTCCCCTACTCGCCCTACACTCAGTTCTTGCCACATCGTAACTAAAAATCCTCCCGTGGCTTCTCAGACTATAAATGTCCTACTACTTAGATCAGCCTACAAGGCCCTATTTGACCCACCACGACTTTCTTTTATACCGTCTTCCTCTGGCTCTGCATCCGCCCCACGCTTTATGTTATTCCAAATCACTGACTACCCCACAGCACACAAAGATATATTCACATCTTTATTTTTGAAGTGGGCTCCTTTCACTAAAACTTTCCAAATGGAACTGGGATTTTTATCTATTTTTCTCATTGTTCTACACAACTTTTATATCTAGAAAAATACTTTAAACCTCTATGGCACCCAGTAAACAGTATCAAATAAATGAATAAACTGAAATTTAATTCATATGCTACAAACTCAGAAAAGAAGAGTGACTTAATATAAGTCCTACTCATATTTGAAAAGGACTATTTATGTAAATGGTCAAAAATTTACCAATGATTAAGTGTATGTGACATTCATGTTTATTAAAAGAACTCCATGAACAAATGGATAAATTAGTTCTAATTACAGTTTCCCTACAGAGAATCATTTTTATTATTACAAAAAATCTACATCTTCAGACAACTGAAAATATTTTCTAATTCACATTTTTGTAAAAATAATGAACTCTTCTGGATTATTTATCACTTAAAATGCAATTGTACTCAAGGGAAAATAAAGTGAATTTTAATAAATCCTCGTAACATTTTAAATTAAAAATGCTACTATATAAATTGAGCCATTCTTACATTACTTTATCCAGTCTGGAGTTAATCAAAGAAATTTTAAAATATTACCTGATTCCAGAGGATCTTTTTATTATTCTGTTAATACAACACAAAATGCTACATATGGTTAGAAATTAATGGAGAATTAAATCTAAAACTGACTGGCAAAGCTCAAAATAACCACATATTACATATTTTTAAACAAACTGACGTAATCAGTGAAATAATTATTTGTGGTTCTTACAAACACATAGAACACTTTTATATATGAATGAAAGCGTGTTGCATGAGTCCTGAAAAGTGCATAGGTGCATGCCACCGACCCTAATTTTTTATCTTGGAAAATAAATAGTCAACTGTCTTTCTTGACAACAGTGATTTTCAACAGCTATTTCTGCCTGTGTGCACAGTTATCACGCTGTATTTCAGAGCACCCCACTTTCCCCTGACTGCAGCCATCCTTAAAATATGATTGCGGCAGCTCCTGGACATGGAGTCCACTGTGCGGACCCATCAAGGGCATTCGCGAGCCCATGATTCAACCTTCCAGCCGTCAAATTCACAGCCACAAACCGCAAATGAATTTTTAATTATTCCATATTTGATTTTTACAATGCTTTGAGACAAGCAATTACGAAAGGCACTTTATTTGTCTGATGTCATTAATATGCATCAGTGACAATGAAACCACAGAAAAACCCAGTGAACGGGGCATCTCGGGTGTTCATTAGCTAAAGGCTTGACAAACATCTCAGAGGATGGAGTTTTGTGGAAGTTCCAAATACTTTTAGCGTTATTTCAGACATGTGATTCAGGACATGTGATTTCTGAGAAAGTTAAGTTTACTAAAATATCTTTATGCTTACTTGCAGGCTTTTCCGTGGTAAAAATAGTTGATGTAACTAAACTCCAGTGGCATTTTCCTACATAAAACCCTGAATATGTTATATATTTTAGGACATATTTCACATATTTGTAAGTGAAATTATATGGTAAAATAATGACTACTAAAATATCCTTAATTTAAAAATCCTTAAATGATGCATAACCAATTTTCGCGTTACGATTATTACCAAAGGAATAATGGAAATTAATCATAAATTTAAAATGAAATGCAGCTTCATTGGGGGGAAAGCGTCTCTAGGGAGGTGACTTTTCCAAAATTAAAATTAAATTTTACTAATTAGATAGTTTATTAAGTATAGAATAGGCCCTTGGATGAAATGAAAAGAAAGTGATAAAATTTAACTTGGAAAAAAAGTGACTTGATGCAGGCGCTAAAAGAATATATGTTCACACAGGAGTATTTGAAAAGAATTAGCTAACAAGGAATTCTCTATTTCCATTAAGGAAATGCTTTCCAGATGCGCCAAGGGTTTCCCCAGGCCATCCTCTTAGAGGTATAGTGAGGGTGCGGGACAAATTTCTCAGTAACCACACCGCTCCGATCCACTCAAGAAGTGGAGGCAGAGAGTGGAATCTCAGTGCTGCGCCTCCTGCCTCTGCTTTCGTATTTCTTCCTGGCCGAGTACCTGGCACAGGTTCTGAGAACTAGAAGATGGCCCAGTCGCTGCCTTGGTAGATCTCTTCAGCTGCGGGCAGAGCCACAACGGCTGGGCAGCCATCGTGGGTCAGGAGTACCAAAGCTGCTCCACTTGGGCACACGTAGCCCCCGGCCCCTGGGCGCCTCCATGGCCCTGCTGGGGCCCTGACCCTCCCCACCCTTCTGCCCTGCAAAACCTCTCTGGGATCCCCTCTTTCTCTCTGGACAGCTACTACCAACCCATGTACCACTAATTCACACGTTTCCTGTTTTTCAGGCTGGGTGGAGAGGAGGCGGGTATCTACAGGAGATTTTCTTTCTGGCTTTTGAACAATCCCTACAGGACAAACTATCCGCCTCCTTCCTGCAGGACGTTCCCCCACTCCTCCTGCAGAAGGTCACTTTCATGTCCACCCCTCTGCCAGGTGTTCCAATTTCCATCAGATTTATTTATTTCATTTTCTTCCCTCCTTTCATTCTCTCTTCCCCTTTCTCCCCTCTCACTGTGATTAAACAAGAAGAAAAAGGTTAAAATGACAATCGGAGAAATGTCAGTTAAACTTAAGAAAATGACTACTGACTTTCTAACTATCAGTACCATCAACTGTATCCACCAACCCTTACTGAGCGCAGGGATGCAGGAGCTAATGGTAAGCCAGATGTCCCCAAACCTTTTTGGTGAAGAGTGCCGTCGGCGTCTCAGTAATCTTTGCATATTGCCTCTAGGCCCAAAAGAAATGACCTAACAGTTCTGTTCATTAAATAGATAGGACATAAAAAATTGTCTGGACCTCACACTTCAGTAGCTATGTGGGAAAAATTACAGACACAGTAAATTGGACAAAAATACGTATTTTTACTTAAATAACCACAATTACTAACAAATAGAAAATATGGGTATATTGGGTACTACGAAACTTCTGAAGCCAGACTCAACTTTTCCATAATGATTTCACAAGTACTTGCTTTTTATCATAGCAACTGATGAAAACCCAGTTTTGCACAGATATGAGAACATCAAAAAGAATAAAGTAAGATCTATGATCAAAACTGAACCATCCCAAGGAAGAAGTGACCCTATGAGTTTTCTGGAGTGTCTTTGGATACCACCGCTCACCACGTGGGAACTCCAGAAATGTAGCATTAAACACATCTGCATGCATTGTCTCTTAAGTCTCTCAATATAAATTCAGTACCTCAACAGATGAGGGAAATGGCAAAAATATTACACAGCACTTAAATAATGGTGCCAAGATTTGATCTCAGAGAACTCGATTCTAAAGTACGGGATCATCGCCAAGCTATAATGCAAGGGACATATCCATTTGAAGGATACAACCAAATGTTTCCATTAAAGGTTATGGAATTTTGTCCATTGGATATTTGTAGAAACCGATCTATAAACAACCATCTTTCTAGGATAGTTAGACATAGAATTTGGGGTAAAGTCTCTCCTGTGAACATAATAATAAAGACAATATTGCATCTTTAGGAAACATTATTTTGAGAAAATTAAACATTTGAAAAATTCATTTTATAAACATATGATGCTCATTTCACCTGTAGACTAAATTATCATCAGTGGGCTGAATTCATTTCCATGATAAATGATAATAGCCCCTCAGAAAGTCATCACTTTAATGCTTCCAAACATCTATTTGTTATGGTTAGTATTTAGATTAGCCAGCTGAACACAGAAGAATCCTGATCAATGTAAGGGAACAAACAAACTCAAATAAACAGGATCTAAAAAGTGTTGGAGATAAAGGAAGAATTCAAACCTTCCTCATTAACCCCTCTTAGTTCTTCACATAGTTTTATCTTTCTAGCCATTCCCATTTGAAGCTTTAACATTTTCCCCTTTCCTGTTCAATAATTTGACAAGCTTTCCAATGTCCAATACGGAAAGGCAAACACACTTTGATCACAGTACAAAATCAATTCTTAATTGTTCCTAATAAGTATATCTCTTTAAATCTGCTTGAAATGCATTTAAAATCTGTGTACTTTGCACTTTAAAATTTTGATAAAACTGTTACTGAAGTACATGTTTGTACTAAAAGAGGTATCTCCTTTGAACACATAAAATCACCATGTGAATCAAGATATAAATACAAACAATTGATAGTCGATATACATTTAATACACCACAACATGTAAGTTCAAGGTCAGCAGTATACTTTTCTATTGGGCTATTTCTTTAAAGCAATGTAAGGAAGTTCCAAAAATATAAAATTATGTGATTAAGAGTGATTAATAATTTTATTCCAAAATATATAAACTAAGAATTAGTATCACTTCTGAATTTCCACATTTATGCTGCATGTTAATCTATTAAATTTGCTTTGAAATTATTATATATTGTTACTAATCATTTATACAAAAATTGCCTACCTGCCCCTTCCAGACAGAAATTAAAGGAATAACCCAGAAGAATATTTGAAAGCATTTCTAAAATGTTTTTACAATCTCAAATTGTCTTTAAACTTTGGTATTTTAACCTACAAATTTATGTAAATTTCCAACTGTATCTAATAATATGACAGTTTGTTTAAATATTTTAAACTCTGCAAATGTATATTTGAAATACTGTTAGAATACACTGGCTTTTGTAAAATTTTATTTTTTTCCAGCTTTACTGAGATAAAATTGAAAAAAATCATATGTATTTAAAGTTTACAATATTATATTTTGATTTATGCATACATTGTGAAAAATAACCACAAGTCAACTAATGTATTTACCACCTCGCATAGGGAAATGCTCTGTGTTGTTGCTCTAAATATGCAAATAAATAGTTTCTATGAGGAGTCCCATGCTCAGTTGTGATTTTCTTCTGACTTCAGCAGACAGCCACATACACCACCGAGTACAAATACCAAGGGTTGAAAGGCACGCTTAGTGCATCATGGCTGAGCACTGTTCAAGACTGAATTGAAAGCTTCCGAGCCCAGAAGCAAATTTCTGGTAACATTTTACCTTTATGAAATGGAGAAATGACCCCCAATTTAAAACAGAAAACTTTTCCCAATTATTGAAGAAGTATTAATGAGCTTTTGGCTTTCAAATGAGAAGGAGAACAATTAATGACCTAGCACAGAGTGGGGGGTGGAGGATGGGGTGAGCGGAGGAAGGGGGTTGAGGGGGTTACAGGGGCTGCTACATCTTTTGGGGGCAGAACACTATTATGGGAGGGTCTTTATCTGACATAAGCAACCAATGTAACCTGGTTCTTTGTACCCTCAATAATTCTCCAACAATAAAAAATAAATTAATTAACTAAAAAAGAGTAAAAATCCAGCAGTTTCAGGGTTTCTAGGCATGGGTATTCTCTGGAATTCTTAATTAGGTGAACACTGATGATGGAAAGGCCAAGTAAGTTTCTGAAAATAATAGCAGCCTCCAGCCTCCAGGCACTGCATGCTTACTGCTTCACGTGGCACTGGGCTTGTCACCTCACATACAGGATTGTATTGAATTATCTAAGCTTCCTCCTTCTGTAATCACCTGAGCACATAATCCCTCTCCCTCTTCTAGCACAAGTGGAAAAGGCTGTCTCCCATACACTGTCACGTTCGTGCACCTGTTGGCCCGTTTCTTCCTTCACTTATTCAGACAGTACTGAGCATCTCTATGTGTGTGGTGCCTGAAATGCTCATAGACACGTGAGGAAAACAGCAACGTTAACACAAACCACGAAATGACGTGATAATTTATGAGCAATACAATACTATTATTATTAAAACTGTCACTTTTGTTTCATCTCAAATTATTAGTTCTGTTCCCCCTTTATGGAAAAGTTGGGCTAGGGAAAAAAAGGAAGGATTCTATTCTTACAGTGATCTAATTCATGGGTACAGGCAAGACATTAATTTTTCCCCCAGAAGCTAAATATCTAAGGATCATTTCTGACTCATCAATATCTTATATTCTCTTTCTCAGATTTTCTTTCAACCCTGACAATAGTGAATGGCTTTTTTTCCATCCATCTAGATTGCCATTTCTTTTAGCTTAGTAAAGAATCAACATATATTTTACCTTGGTTATCTCAAGTTTCTTACCTTTCAACTTTCTGCTTTTCAAATTTCTTTCTTTAGATTATTCTGCATTACCAAAAAAGTTCTATTCTTTAAAAAGTATAAGTAAATAAAGACCAACAGGGTCAAGTTCTTTTTTTTTTTTTAACAGGGTCAAGTTCTTTTTAAGGTCTTAGGTCAGCTATAAGTTATACTAAGGAAGAGAATAAAAGTTTTCAACCACTTTTACACAACTCTCAAATCCTGGGAAAATGTGTTTCTCTTTACAACCTCTTATTTCTTAACTATATTCTCTTCATTCCAGTCACTATTATACATTTTCTTCTAACAACCCCCCTTCATCTCTCTTTTTCTTTCCAAGAAAATTTCACTGCCTTTTTCATTCACTATTGAGTGTTCACCAATTCTCCTCCTCACTTATGATCTAATCATGGAAACGGCTTCTGCACTCAGTCCTTTACATCGTCTCCGGCCAGGAGGAAGGGTATATCATCCCTGCTTCCTCGCCATACTTACTCTGCTTCTCCTTCTAGAAATGACTTACTTTCTATAAGAAAAATGGCCTAAAAGTATAAATATCTAACAAAAAGGAAATGTTGTATTAATTATGGCAGATTCACATACTATAAGATTGTTCAATCCTCTCTTTTAAAAATCATATAACCTGAGAGAAAGCCCTTCTCGGAATTCTCATTTCCACTTACCAGTGAACACCATGACAACCTGTCAATCACCATTCACAACTGGTTATATAAGCTTTCCATAGTGGGTAGGTACTTCCTTTATTCCCATTTGACAGGTGAGCACACCAAGGTCTGGAGACGTAAAGTGGAATGCCTGTAAGTTTACAGAGCTAAGTAGAAAACCTCTTACACAAATTCAACTAATCTGGCTGTGGAATCTGGGCTTATTAACACAACACTCTATATTTATGATATTTGTACTTACAATGTACATTTTCTAAGACTAGTAGACATAGATTTTACCTTTTGTTTGAGAAGGATGAATAGTGAGCATATAGTATATACTACTAATAAGTATTATTATATTAATGATATGAATGGGTAGTTATCCTGCCCATTTTGTTTTTTTATCTTTTTGTTTTTTTGGCAAAGCTGGGTTTGAACCTGCCCCCTCTGGTATATGGAGCCAGCGCCCTACTCCTTTGAGTCACAGGTGCCGCCCTATCCTGCCTTTTTGACCCATTGTAAACAGTGCTATAATAAACATCTATTTGTGTATTTTTATAAAATTTTTCTTTGTTTTTGTCAAATGGATACCTAACGATGTAATTTCTGTATGAGATAATGCACATTTTAAATTTTAATAGATATAGCCAAATTACTTTCCCAAATATTTGTATCAATTTACATTCCCAACAAAAGCGTATGGCAATGCCCTTCCCTGTTTTTAAAGGTGTGGTTACGTGTACTAATTCTAAGTGCAGGACCCCTGGACCCAGATTCCTGAGATAGTTAAACTCCTGGTAATAAATTCCCTTTGGCTTAAGTTAGTTACAAGCAACAGAAACCAGTTCTGCTAAAGAACACAACTGAAAGTATGAATCCACTGAACTATTGTGTCACCTAGATTCATGCCTTTATCTGGACCATAAGCTCTCATAAGAGTTTAGTTATTTATATTTAATACGTTACACAAATGCAAAAGTCACTTATCTCTGCAGAAAAAAAGAAAGTATGGCAGTCATCAGTGATTTCCCTCAAATTACAACTCCAGATACCACTTTCAGAAAATTATTCCCACTTGGTAGAAGCGTTTCAAAGATATTGCTAATATTTTACTATTGTGGAAGCCTCGTGCACAAGAATGATGGCCTAGGAAGAGAAGTAGTCTTTTAGTTCAATTTCTTCCATTTGCTTTGTATATGAACTTGGGATTATATGGGATTCAATTTCATCATCGATATGGGATAATTATATTTGAGTATATTTAAATTTCCTTTTAGCTCAAAATAAATTTCCTTTTAGCTCAAAATTTTTATGATCCAATAATTAAGAAGTCTTAACATGTGTTCATATTTCTGAATTCCCTTACTGTTTCCTTTGCTATCATTCTTCTCTTACATTAAAAGCTCAAAGAAGTAAGAGATTGCATCTAGTTAACTCATTTAGTACAGGATAGCACCAAGAGGCTTAGAAAATTCTTCAAATTATTATGATAGACAGGTTGGTAACAATATAATTTGTAGGAAATCCAATGAGTGTTAAAAACAGAGATGGAAACTTTTAAAATCTCTTTTTAGAAACAAGCCTCTGAAATAATGTAAGTCAAGACAGCCTTACAACATCAATAAAAAGACACAATTTTATGACCAGGCACTAATTTAACTCTGAATCCCATGAAAATAAGGCTTTTGGCTGAGCCCTTGGCATTAGTATCAAGAGCGACACAGCGAAAATTCCTTGAAAAGAATTAATTTCTCTGCATTATTAGTGGGGTTCTCTAGAAATTAGCTGCATTGGGAATTTCTTCCAGAGGGATTTTATTACTTAATATAATTTTTATTCAAATGAAAATGTAAAAGGAGGAGGTAGACCAAAATTTAAGTTTTTATTTTATTTATTTATTTATTCGTTTAGACAAAGTCTCACTTTCTCGCCCTCTGCAGAGTGAGATGGCATCATAACTCACAGCAACCTCGAACTCTGGGATCAAGTGATCCTCCTGCCTCAACTTCCTGAGTAGCTGGTACTACAGGTGCTGCCAGAGCGCCCAGCTATTTTTAAGACAGGGTCTCGCTCTTTCTCAGCCCAGTCTTGAACTCCTGAGCACAAGCAATCCACCTGTCTTGGACTCCCGGAGTCCCAGGATTACAGGCATGAGCCACCGTGCCTGGCTGAAATCTAAGCTTTCAAAGACAAGACCTAGAACATAATCCTATGTATTTACATCATATGTCACAAACCTAGTCATAATCTTCCAAAAATATTTTCCTAATTGTTAATAAAGCTTAAATGTGGTTAGTAAATTCAACTAGTTAAAAAAAAAAAAAAAGCTTAATCACTGTAGATTTGTAGCATAGCCTGAAGTCTGGTATGTTACACCTCCAGATTTATTTTTATTTCTTAGTTACATTGACTACTTGAAGATTTTCTGGTTCCATATGAAATGCAGTATTATTTTTTCAAGTTCTTCTGAGTATGACATTGGTGCTTTGATGGGGATTGCATTAAATCTGCAGGTCACTTTAGATAGTATAGACATTTTAATAATGTTGAAAACAGATATAGACCTATGGAATAGCATAGAGAACCTAGAAATGAAACACTTGCATATCACCATCCGATCTTTGATAAGCCAAACAAAAGTACACACTGAAGGAAATAATACCTATTTAATAATTGTTGCAGGGAGAACTGGTTGGCCAAATGTAGAAGACTGAAACTGGACCCGCACCTTTCACTACTTGCAAATTTACTCTTGTTGAATAAAAGATTTAAATCTAATACACAAAACGGTAGATATTCTAGAAAAAAGGGCGGGAAAAATCTCTTGGCAATATTGGCCTGGGAAAGGATTTTATGAAGAAGACTCCCTCAGCAAATGCACCAATACCAAAAATAAATAAGTGGAACATGATCAAGCTAAACAGCTTCTGCAAAGCTAAGGGCCCAACGACTAAGCAAACAGACAACCTGCAGGAAGGGAGAAGATATTTGCATGCTACGAATCTGACAAAGGGCTCATACTAGACTCTACAGAGAACTCAAACTAAACCACAAGAAAAGAGAAAACAACCCAATTTATCAGAGGGCAAGAGACTTGAAGAGAACCTTCTCTGAAGACAGACCAATGGCTAACAAACACATGAAAAAATGCTCATCATCCCTAGTCATCAGAGAAATGCAAATCAAAACCACCCTGAGATAGTACCTAACCCCAGTGAGAATAACCCACATCACAAAATCCCAAAGCCACAGATGCTGGCGTGAATATGGAGAGAAAGATACACTTTCACACTGCTGGTGGAATTGCAAGGTAATACAGCTTTTATGGAAAGAAGTATGGAGGATCCTCAAAGAGCTAAAAGTAAACCTCCCTTTTGATCCCCCAATCTCATTACTAGGTATCTACCAAGAAGAAAAAATAAAACCATTTCACCATACGGACATTTACTCTAGAATGTTTATTGCATTTCATTTCACAATTGGCAAGATGTGGCATCAACCCAAGTGTTCCTCAACCCAAGAATGGGTTAATAAACCGTGGTATGTGTATACCATGGAATACTATTCAGCCATAAAAAGATGGAGACTTTACATCTTCTATATTACCTGGGTAGAGCTGAAGCATATTCCTCTTAGTAAATTATCTCAAGAATGGAAAAACAAATATACTCAATATTAATATGAAACCGACAGATAAATAACTCCATGCCCATATGATAGAAAAACCCGATTATATTCAAGTGGTGGAGGAAGAGAAGAAGGGGAGGAGACAGGGGGACTGGTGTGCTCTCACTTAAGGTGCACAGTGTAATCGTGTACAGCACTCCCCTAGGTGAAGGGCTCAACTGTAACTTGAACTTTATCTAAGAAACACAAATGATACAACCTAATTATTTGTACCCTCATATTCATCTGAAATTGGAAAAATGTATTTATATAATAAAACAAAATAAAAAATCAAAAATATTAAAAACTCTGATGAACTCGGATGAGTGTAATTTTTAGTTTTAAGCAGTTTCTTTCTTTATTAAAAAATAAAATATTATGACTTGTAAAAAAAACAAATAGTTTTCATTTTAAAAGATAGCATCTTTGCCTTTATTTTTTAATATACCCAGTTCTTAGGTATAGAACTTTAAACAATCTCTTCTTTATCTGTAAATAGCATACATTCTCCAAGATATCACCCTGAGCATCCTGGCTCGAATGGTTTAGGACACAATGTAGTTTTAAAAATACAATAAAACTGTTTAACATAAAATGAAGCCTGGGAAAAAGACAACTTGGTGACCACTTTACAAAGAAAGTTTCCTCCATCGTTGGAAATCAGACTAAATATGACAACAAAATTTGAACTCACTCCTTTTACAAATATTAGTCAGGCAGCTAGTCTATCTGTCAAGCTGCGGTGATCAAACAGAACAATGGTTGCTAAATTACCAACATAAGGGAAGGCACTGAAATTATAGCTTGGACGCCACATTGAGCAAAAGAAATGATTAACAATGCATCCCAAACACCATGTGTTCCCTAGTTAATAATAAGCTCTACTGTCCATATATGCAACTGGCATGGGAGGAGAATTCTCTCTTCCTTGTCTTCATTCATTTACACATATACACCAATGAAAGGAGGAAAACAAAGGAGGAAAAAGGCTTTGGCATTGGAACCACAATTCTCCCTGTTTATGTGATGATAGAGTTATTGTGGTATTTCAAAGCATGAAAAGTCTGAGTCTGAGTCTAAATGAGTTGCATTCTGAAGAGGCCATCCAGCAGAATCCTATGCAGAGAAGACAGGATCAGGGTCCTTTTGACAAATAGTTACTATGACTTCCAAATGATACATTGTGCCCTGAAAATAAAGGGCGGGGGGGGGTTAATAAGCTAGCCAGTCCAGGTGAGCAATAAAAAGGCAACAGTCTGTGTGTCACAAACTGCAATCAGGAATTCTTTAATATGCTATTATTTAACAAAATCACGTTAGCCAAGAAAAAAATAATGGTCACAGCTGTCCCTATTGCCTTTCTTCTTTCTGCCTTCTACCTCAGACTGAAAGGCATCTGAATTTGGATTTTCTTAAAGTAAGAACATCTTAGTCTTATACATTTTATCCTCTTCTGTTTCGCCCGCCATGGACTTAACTGCTTTTCATTCCAGAAGTGTT
The DNA here is from genome assembly GCA_963574655.1 of Perodicticus potto. Classification (NCBI taxonomy): domain Eukaryota; kingdom Metazoa; phylum Chordata; class Mammalia; order Primates; family Lorisidae; genus Perodicticus; species Perodicticus potto. The sequence continues at coordinate 84,714 of CAUYRH010089130.1, read as the reverse complement.
TTAAGGTCTTAAAGATTGCTGGCTGCCTGCTGCCTACACTCAAGAGTTTCCCTATTAATCTATTTTAAGTTGAGGGCTAACGTCATGCAACTTGAACACCTCAAGTAGGGTGCAGCTGCCTAATGAAATCCAACGTGAACCTCCCACTCCACTTCTGTCTACTGTGCTTAGGAGCCTTTTCTCATTGGACCCACCCCCTGGGTAGCCCCTCACCCACAGCAGAGATTTGAGTCTTGTCTGAAAGTCATCTTAGGGGGAAAACAATTCTCATTTTTTTAAAGTATTAAAACATCCTGTATAAAGTTTAGTGGCTCACATCTATAAACCTAGCACTCTGGGAGGCTGAGGCTGGTGGATGGCTTAAGGTCAGGAGTTTGAGACCAGCCTAAGCAAAAGCGAGACCCATCTCTACCAAAGATAGAAAAATTAGGCCAAGTGTGGGGGCTTATGCCTGTATTCCTAGCACTTTGAGAGGCCAGGGTGGGTCATTTGCTTGATCTCAGAAGTTTGAGAACAGCCTAAGCAGGAATGAGACCTTGTTTCTACTAAAATAGAATAAAATAAGTAAAAATAGCTGTGCATGGTGATGCATGTCTGTAGTCCCAGCTACTCCAGAGGTTGAGGCAGGAGGATCACTTCAGCCCAAGAGTTTGAGATTGCTGTGAGCTATGAGATCATGGCACTCTACCCAGGCCAACAAGTGAAACTCTGTCTCTAAATAAATAAACAAACAAATAATGATAGAAAAATTAGCTGGGCATTGTGGCAGGTACCTGTAGTCCCAGCTACTTGTGAGGCTGAGGCAAGAGGATGGCTTGAGCCCAGGAGATTGAGGTTACTTTGAGGTAGGCTAATGCCTGGGCACTCTAGCCTGGGTAACAGAGTGAGACTCTATTTCAAAATAAATAAATAAAATATCCTACATAAATTTTAAGAGTAGTTACATTAATCGATCCAGAGTATATTTTTATTTGGACACTTACATATCTTATCTTTAAAGGTTAAAGTCATTTCCTTTCAACAGAAATCTTAGAGTGAATCACAATCTATAAAATATACTTTAAAAAAATGGGAGAGAGAGATGGCTATACAAGTGAAGACCAGGGAGGAGGTGGCCAGCAGCCCTACTCTCTGGTCCTCCTACCCGCTCTTGTCACTAGTCCCCCCAGGCAGGACCCCAGGATCACCTTGGACATTCATTCTCCAACTCAGTTTGGTAACCAGTGCTGAGACAGTCAGGTCCTGGGACTCCTCTGGCTGCTTCTTTCTGATGTTTACTTTCTCTTTCATTTGGTTGAACTCAAGGGGAGAAGGAGAAACATTTATGTGCTGGAACTGATATGTGCTGGAGATTTCTCTGTTATCTGCATTAATTTCCCCAACAGCTTAGCAATTTAGAGTTTCAGGGATATTTCCCAGACACACAAAGGAAGAAAATGTGAAGCCAGAATTCCACCCTAAGTTCATCTTATTTCAAAGCCTGTGCCCTTTTTCCTTAGGTACACCGCCTCGCCAATCTTAAATTTTATTAGAAATCAACGGGCTGCTGAAGGCAGTACAATAGTGATTCAGTAACATGCCACACGCTACATAGAATAAACTTTGAAAATCTCAGATTTCTAACATCACACGTGACCCCAGATCAATTCTGAGTAACATAATGGCAAAGTACACAAATGTTACGAAGCATAAAAGATCCTAAACTTATGTGTATTTTTAAAAATGAAACACATTTAACATCTAAACTTAATTGAAAATTTAAGAAAAACTTTCAGCGACATTCTAGGACTTCTAAATAATGAGTTGAAATTAAAGGCATTGCCATAAGTGTAATTTATAGATAGTATAATCTGACATTGAAAACTTTTCAACTTAAAGATGTTTAAAATTAAATAAAATACAAAGACAACCCATGCCAAACAAATTGTATATGTTTTCTAAAGGTATTTGATAAATTTCCTTAGAAGAGAGCCATGAACAAAAATAAATAACCCCTGCATTAATGGCAGATATTAATACTTGGAGTGTATTAATAGCAGGTAAAAGTTTTTTAAAAACATGGTGGATACAGGTTTGTGGCCAGCCCTCCACCATGGTTAACAGTTAAAAACGTTGTGGATCAATATTTGAATGAAAATGCTTACCAGTGATTACGTTATTTTAATATCACTGGTTGAGTAGCCATAAAGCTACATTATTTTAATTTCTAAAACCATCCTAAACCATGTGAAGAATGCCGAAATCACTTAACAAAAGAAAAGAATAAAGATTTTAACAAAGAGTAGAATTGAATTGGATTTAAAGAACTAGAAAGGAGTTACTAGCAAAAAAACAAATCAGAGCCTCTTTTATTCTAAAGGTGCAATATACCTTGATGGGAAGATTTCAAAACTCTTATGTGTGGTATAGATCAATAATTTTCTTTCAAGTAGCATTCAATAGTAGATGGGATATATTAGCACAGAGAAATTACGAATAGTAGACTGACAGATAATTACACATTGACAGTATAATGAATAATCTCACCATCAAGCAGAAGTTGGTCACCTCGTTTTAAAGAAGGTTCTATAGAAGCTGAAAATATAGCTTTGTTAAGTCTCTGCTATTTGCCATAGCTTTTTGAAGGGTTAGTTTCCACAGAGCTAAATGATGGTTAGAGGCAAAATAAAATTTACATATAAAAGGACACTGCAATGACTGGCTTCTTTTTCTAATGAAAAGGTAGAGAGGAAAAGATGAAGATAGTCGGAATCATAATAATTTTTCATTTTATTCCAGATCAATAGCAAGAGAATGAGGAAAATTGTTCAGGAAATTAAAAACCAGAAAAATCTGCGAACCAATTAGGAAAGTTTCGCCTGCAAACTTTATTCTTGGTTTGTGGGACTCATAATATCAACAAGTTATCAATACAAACAACGTCGTTAGGCTTCAAAGAGATGGATAATTTTTTAGCAATTTATAATGGTTTTAGCCCATTTACAGATAAACAAAACAACATACCTTAAAAATGTAACTAAATGATTAATCCTAAGGCCTGAATTAGGCCCACGTGGGCTTAGAAATTCACATACAGAACTCAAGGTGTCTACCTGCTTGGTGCTTGCACGCCAAATGTTGCCATTGCTTGGTCTTCCATCTATTATGAATTGCGAAGTAATACTTGGGTAACAAGAAAGCCCCTATGTTACTAAAGCTATTGCTAATTGGTTTTGAACTCAAACTTCTCTTCCATTTCTCATTTGTGTTTTCACACCTCTACAGATAAGCTAAGAGAATGGCAACCTTTCTTGTTTTTAAATGTAAGTAATCACTTTTAAGTACCAGAAAGACCTAAGAGAAAATGGCTTCCATACCACAGTACTATAAATCTCACCTTCTCACTCAAAGACTTCAATAATCTAAACACCATTTACCCACTCTACTCCCCTTGAGTTCTCTCTCTCAAACCCTTGCTACAGCCAGAGGACACCATAGATTGTTCTTTGTGTCATCATCACATATCACGTCCAAGAGATCTGGATAGTGACTGGCAGTCTAGTGACCAGTGGCCCATCATGAAACTAAAAGCAGTGGAATAAAGCACATAGAATTTGGGAGCCGTTGACGGCTAAATGTCATTTTGTTAATTAAAATTCCTTAAAAGAAAAAAAAAAAAGCAAGACATTTCCTCTAATGAAAAGCTTAGGAGATAACTGTAAAAACAAATAGAAAACCATTATATTTATACAATTTAAAATACATCTAGCCACTCAGAAGCTTATCACTGGATCCTTACAAGCCATATGTTAACCTCAGAATTTCAACTCTAAAACGGTGGAGGAAGAGTACAGATTAACTGATTTACAAAACCATCTGAAGCAGACCTCAGATTTCCAAGAGCTCCTTAAAGAAAATAACCCTTTCAATGTAAAATATAAACTGATGATTTTAAGAGGAAATTTATTACTTAAAATACAGCTCCTAAATTGAACTTAAAGAACAAGAAATGGTCCATGGTAGTTGATGTTGTTAATGTATATACATTTTTAGTGATTTTTCTGGTGGTAAAATATAAATGACATAAAACTTACCATTTCAACCATTTTTAAGTGCACAATTTTGTGGCATTAAGTACATTTACAATGTTTTGCAACCATCATTACTAGCCATTTCCAGAAATTTTCATCATTCCAAATTGGTCAATGGTTTGTACTTATGTTTTTCATTTAATCCTTTATTATCTACAGAAAGCTTTTGTCTGTGAATTCAACCAAGGTCAATGAGGTATTTTAGGGTTTTTATATAGGGATACTAGCAGCAGCCTTTTGTTCTCTGCCCTTGGCTGCTACTTGACTGACTACCACAACATTCCAATTAAGAGACAGAAAACCATGATCAATGTTCTCCTGATAAATTTTTAGCTTGTTTCTTTGAACTAATTTCAGTATTAGGTTGATCCCTTTGAGGTTATTTAAGTATCAAAAATCAGAATTTTAACAAGGAATCTTTGTGGTGACGGAGCTGTTCTGTATCTTGACTTTATAAATGTCAATATCTTGGCTGTAATATTATTGCATAGTTTTATAAGATGCCATAATTAGAGGATACCGGATAAAGGGTAGACAGAACCTTTCCTTATTATTTCTTACACCATGTGTGATTGTACAGCCATCTCAAAAAAGTTTAATTAAAAAAATGAGAGTTTTAGGGGATAGTCCACTGGGTATCTACTTTCAGTAATCTCTCCAGTTCTCCTAAATTCTCAAAAAATTGTACCAAAAGGTTGAATAGTTCTATATTTATCGTGGCCTACAACTGAAACTCATGACATTTATTTATGCAACTATTTACCAATTAGGTCCTCCAAAATGTAGATTCAAGGCAATTTTATTAAGTTATAAATGAGAAACTACTTAAAAAATAAAGACAGACACACATCCTCAAATTTTCCTGATATGTCAATGATATGTCAAGGCTCTTACAGAAAAAGAAGTCTTGGGGAACCAATCTATAAATATACTTACAAAGATCTTACAATATTACTTGTTAAAAATATTTATGCATATAAAAGAATGAAGAAAAAATACTTTAGAACAAGAACACCAAGGACATTATACATGTTAATAATATTAATGCACAAATAATTTACCTTTATTATTCCTCAATTACTGAAATCCTTTTAACCTTTCTCTTCTTTACATATGCAATAAACTACTAATACACTCATTTTGATGTTCTGGAGATCGTATGCATACCAGGCAGTAATGTTACTTTTGCAGAAAAGTTCAAAGTCTTTCTTATTTTATGACTGCCAAATAATTAGGCTATGCCTTGATCTTAGACACCAAGAACAATGCAAATGTTAACAATGATTATAACATTAGAGAGCCTTTATTTAGTATGCAGGACCTGCCTGAACAGACACTGTTCAACTCCTTTCTACTTAAAAGGACTGTAGCTTTTTATATAAATCTGCAGTAACTGCCCCTTAAATTTCATTGTGATTGGGCTCTCTTAGAACTAGCACAGGTGCTGCTAATAAAAATATTGGTAATGATTTTAATTGCTAAAACTTATTAAGCTCTTACAATGTGCCAGAAACTGTGTAGTTATCTCCATTTCTATATATTTAATTGAAGTTTAGATGGACAGGATAAACATAGCCAAGGTATCCCCCCTGGAAGAGGTTACTGTTCTAGCCCAGGTAGCCTGACTCCAGAAGTTGTAAACTTCACCTCATCCACACACAGTATATGTCCTTTAAGTTAATACCAGAAACTGTCTCTCACCTCACTTATTCTCACTACTGAGTCAATGCATACATCCCTTACTTTGCTAAAATCTAGTTTGCCTTCCTTTACTAAACCTAACAGCTAGTTATCTCCTTTGCTCATTATGTCAAGTAGTGTCATGAATAACAAAATAGTTAGCTTGGCAGGAGGAGGGAAGGTGATTGGCGGGATCTCACCTAACGTGCCCAATGTGAGGGTTGTTCAGCATGCCCAGGGGCAAAGGGCTCAACTACAACTTGAACTTTACCTTAGAATTGAAAACATCTGTAAGCTAAACATTTGCGCTTTCATATTAATCTTAAATTAAAAAAAAAAAACAACCAATAATAGCTATCATTTGCAGGAAAATTTTGGTTTAAGCATAGCCTAAATGGAGAGTCTGTACATTCCAAAACCAAAGTGCTTACCGTTGAAGAAAAGTCATAAATAATTATTTATGCCCAGATTTCATTTAAGGAGAATATTTGCTACATACCTAAGTCAATAGTACTGTTCTTGGTTTGTGTCCCATCTGCCTGTTCAGATACTGTTTACAAAAAGAAAGTCACTCTTGCTCTCAGGTGGGCCCGCTATCTAACATCAGAACTCTTTTGTTTAAGTATTAATGTTTCTAACTCCTTTCCTACTGTTAGCTGTCATGCACATATTCCTTAAGTTCCTATGGTAAAACAGCTGTCAGAGTGAGTTCAAATAAAGATAAGGAATTACATCTACATAGAGTATGTTTAAGAAGAATAAAATATCCTGAAGATATAGCAGAGTGAAGTAGAGTTAATATTAGTTCTTTCCTTTTGGAACTTGCTAAGTTCGAATAAGTTTATTGGCATAAAACAGTAAATGTGCAGCAACAAATCTAATGTGAGAATAGTATATATTCTTAGCTAGTTATAATACAAAAACACTATGATATAGTATGAATGTTTATAGAATAAATTTGAGAAGTCTCATTGACATATAAAATTTAAGTAAATGATAGATTGAAAAAGACTGACTGGCTAGGTTATAACATCATTATTTTTGAGAATTATCTAAATTAGATTTTGAACTTTAAAGGTTTAGATAATGCAAAACTATAAAGATATGCATGGTTATAATAATAGAATAAGCATTCGTTTTTGAAAGTTTCATAAAAAGCTTTTGATTTAAAATTGCCAAATATGTTTTAAATTAGCCTTTTTCAAATGATCCTAAAACCCTATACAGTTTAGGGAAGGAAAACAAACTACTTCTATAACCTAGTACCTAATCTAGATTTTTTTCTCTGAGCAAGTTCTACTTTTAAATATGGCCTTGATTTTCCCCAACAGAAATGCGTATTACACGTCCTTCCTTTCATATTGCTTTATGTACACATGAATTTTTTAAAAATCTTTCTCCCTAATCCTCTACTTGCCACAGAATATATTAATTTAACCCAAACATTCTAGTCTTTCTCTATTTTAAAGGGATAAACTCCATTTTCCCTTTGAAAACAAATCTTTTTTTTAAAACAAATCAAGTTTATACTTTTTGATAATCTTTCCTTTTATACATCAAGGGTATTTATTGCTCTCTGGAAGGCACTATTTATTCACCTTAGTTCATTTTACCTATGTAGTCTGTAAATAAATTTTATATTTTAAAAATCTAAAAAAAAAATAAACCTGAGAAACTTAATTTTCATGAAATCCACTTTAAATTTCGTTCACTGAAAGACAAACAACTCAACCCAGGAGTGACTTCTAAACGTTGGGAGTTGAGTTTTACAGTGTTTATTTCTTTATTTAATACTTCCATTATTGATGCAAAACATTTATATTCAGCAGTCACAACGTACTAGAAACTAGCAACTTAATGTAATAAGTTCCATTGCAGAAAATCATAGAACTGCAGCTTTAGGAACATTTAGTACCTTAACTCTTCTTATAAATGGGGAAACTGAGTCATGGATATTTGACTTGCCCATGGACAAAAATTTAAGTTGGAAAAAAAAATAAAAATGCTTGTGACTGTAACATGTCTCTAACCATATTTTTCAAACAGTTCTTAAAACTGAGTTTTAGCATACTCTAAGCCTGGCTTGTACTCCTTTCTCTGTTTCTCCTCACCTCAAACTATTTGTTTAAAGAAAATGTCTGTACAACATACAACCTTGGAAAAATGCAATTCCATTACTATAATTTCAACAAATTCAAGTAGAATGCACACATTCTTTGCAAAGGACACCATTAATCTCTGAGTACCAACATGTATAATTCATCAAAAAACCCTTAATGCCATTTGAATCACCCAAAACTTTATAAATGTTACAAATAACATTAAACCCATTTCAAATTTTAGTGAAAACCACACAGTTAAAATAGCAATTAACCTTTTTCTTAAACTAGAATAGACAGAATTCAAGATAAGGTCTCAGTGTCTTTGAAAGGGACACAGTCAAATTTTTCTTTTTAAAGAGCTTTAACTTATAGAATCACATAAAGGCAACAAACTAATTACTGAACCTCAATTAATTTTTCATTTTGCATCAATTCTCATAAATTATACAATTTGGATACATAATAAAAATTAATAGAAATTATTTTGCTTTACTTCTAACATCAGCTCCTTTCTATTTATAAGGGACAGACAGTCGTAAGAACTGAGCCATTCAATATGGCAGCCACTTGCCACATGCAACAGTTGAGCACTTGTAATGTGCCTACCCCTAATTAAGACATACAATAGGCGAGGTACACACTGATTTTGAAGACGTAGTATGTAAACACAAATTATCTCAACAACTTTTATATTTTTCATATGTTAAAGTAATGTGTTTATATTTAGTTAATAAAATTAATTTTATTTATAAATTAATTTGTCCTGTCTCTGTTTACCTTTTAATGAGTTACTAGAAAATTTAAAGTTACATATATGACTCACATGCTATTTCTCTAGGACAGCACAGCTTTAGAATCTTTGAATATATCCATTTGCTCATTCATTGATCTATCACACAAAAAGCATTTATTTAGCTATTCAGTGCCATTACATAAAAGTGAATCCTTTGAATCTAGGTTCTCCCCAAGTTCCTTCCCATTTCTCTACTCATCTTTATTGCATGACCCCATAAAAGAGCTGACTCTACTCACTGTGCTCACTTTCCTCCTGGGGGTGACCACTAACCTCCGATTTGCCAAATTTAGTCGCCATTTCTCAGTCCCCATCTTTCTCATCTTACATAGTTCATCATTCCCCTCTTTAAACACTTTCATCCTTTGGCTGCTAAGACATCATTGTCTTATGCTTCTCCTCCTCTGCCAGCTCCTTTACCTTCTGAACTTTGATACTTAAGTTACTGGAATGCCCCTGGGCCAAGTCACAGACTTATACTCACTTCCTAACTGGCTTCATCCAGCTTCATAATTTAAAAAATACTTCTATGCTGAAACACTCAAATTCATTTCCCTACAGGAATCTTTTCTATGAACTCTTTTATAATTGTCTGTCAAATACTCTTTTTGCCTAGATTTGTAGCTGTTGTTTCTTATTTAACACATAGAGCCACAACATACTTATTCCCAATTCCCTCACCCAGTTTTCCTCAAGTCAGTAAGGAGGACTCCTTTCTGCTGGTTGCACAGTCAAAACTCTTAGAATCATCTGTGTTTCTTCCCCGCATCTAATTCATCACGAAATCTTTCTGAGGCTGCCTTCACAACATACCCATCATCTGACCACATTTCTTCCAGTGAGAGCATCCTGATCAAAACCATCTGACACCTCCCAGCCCTAGATCTGTTCTCAGTACTAGAGGTGGAGTGATCCTGTAACTGTCAGGATATATCAGGTGGTTTCCCTTTCTTCTGTTTTCATACTAAGTCTTCAGAGCCAAAGTATATTTTACATATACATTGAAATCCACTTTAAATTTCTTTCTCTGAAAGACAAACAACTCAGCCCAGGAGTGACTTCTAAATATTTGGAGTTGAGTTTTACAGTGTTTATTTCTTTATTTAATACTTCTATTATTGGTGCAAAACATTTATATTCAGTCAAGAATTCAGTCATAGCATATGTTGATTTGAGGTAGCCACATTATACACATTAAGCGTCCGATAGATACACACGGCTATTGGTTAACAAATTGAATAGCTCATTGCTTGAGACTGTCCCTTATGAATATAAAAGAGCTTTTATTAAAAGGAAACTCTTTAGTCTAAGCTACTAAAAACCCAGTTCAAGGAAAGTCAAAGTTCTTACTGTGGCATGCACTCTCTATAAGATCCGCCTCCCACTGCACCAGCTGACTCTACCTCCAACCTTCTTCATAGTCAGCTCCAGCCACAGATGTCCCTTTGCTACTGCTGCAAGTGTCAAAGCATGCTCCAGTCTCACGGCTTTGTGCTCACCGTTCTCCCCACATAAGATAGCATTTCCCATCTTTCCTGCACCCTCGGTCTCTCCCTAGCTATTTATCACCACCTGTTACATAATTATGTTTTAATTGTCTCTCTCTCAACAGAAGCTACATGAGACACTCAACCCATATGTGCTAAATAAATAAATGAACGATGAATGTTGAGTATTCCACAGATTCCTGCGTACACAGATATGGGTAATTATCAATTATTGCCTGCAAGGAGTCCGAATTCCAAGGTGAAAAGGCATGAATACATAAATACACATCCAGGAGCGCTATAATGGAAGCCATGTACCAAGTTCTAGGACTGCTCAGAGGAAAGGCCTTCTAACCATGGAGGGCAAGAAAATGGGCAAATTCAGGAAGATCAGAACAGCCCCAAGGGGGAAGATCTGCAGCTGAGAACGAGCTGGCAAACTGTAGCTCTCTGGCTATGATAGAGACAAGAGGAAGGGAGAAAATTCTAAGGACAAGGAAACAAGATATTTGGGGGGGGACCTAAAAGGATGAATGAGAACGTAAATTTCAGAACAAGTAACTGTGTTCAGCTCTAGTACTAGTTATTTGTGTAGAAGGGAGAAGGGAATGAAGGGGACAGGAGAGGGAAGGAGGAGAGGGAAAAAAGACCCATGCATGCCAGATTATAAACACGTAACGCACACGTGTGTGCAGGTGCAACTGTGCAGGAATGTATGAACTACACATGTGTATTTTGCGCATACAATGCATGTGTGTCTATATGTGTATACACACATCCGATATATACATATATGTGAGGATGACAGAACTCTTAGGAACATGTTTAGATCCTTCTACTTTTACCTTCTATTTTTCTAATGCTGGACATCATAATCTTAATTTAGACAATTTAGAAGTCTATGAAATTACATAAGTATGAAATGCTTAAATCTTTACCTTCTAAAAGTTTTTTTCTCAAAACAAGGGATCTCCCCACCTGCACTTCTGTTAGTTTACAAAAAGCATTTGTAGAGATATATAGATAACAGGATTACTGGCTAATGCCAAAGCAAGATCTTTTTCTAGGAATTTCCTCTCTCCACTTTATCCCAGCAAAAGGTTCCATCAATTCACACAGAATGTCCCTTGGCAGAGGCTCCCTTCTGTTCATCGCATGCTGCCAAGAACCAACTCCCACGTGGTGGCCAGCTGACTCCGCCTTCACCTGCAAATCCAGATCAATAAGTGATCTTTAGCCAAAAAAATTAATCAAAGGGAAAATGGACACTATAGCTAAAATGTAAGCTCGATTACGTGGTGTGAATGGAAAGAGGGTGAGCTGCACAAAATTCCAGCAGACCTTTTTAAAAAATGGGATGCATTATAATAATAAAGTAACCTGAGGATATAGTTCAGAGAAAAATGTGGCTGGTTTTCAATGAGATTGCCGTCAGCTCTTTATTGCAGTGTGGCAGGCATCTCTTAATAAAGCAATATTAGAATCTGTCCGGTGAAAATATTTGCCTTATTTTGAACACTGATTAAAACATTTTGTGTGAGATCCAGCAAAGGAGTGCCATACACTATGCAAGACCCACGGTGGCACTTGGCAGAAAATAAATCATCGAGCTCTAAAATCTGCTGTGGTTGCTGTCTTCATTACAGAGACCTTGCACACAGCATACAAAAACATCTACAATGTTTACAGCACCTGGATGCCTGCACTATTAAACATCAATACAATCTGTGTTCATATCATCTCCATGCTAATCAGATCGATTACTACTGATGTAGTGTCTTGTCACAGTATCGTAATGCTAGTCAAACAAATGGAGCTATGGAGGGGGGAATGATTCAAATGTATAGGTATTTAATAACACACTGCAAAAAAAAGAGAGAGAGAAAGGACTCAACAGAAAACACAAAAGGTGCAGCTGTGTCACGGGCAGGCGAATTCCTCGTCAAGTCCTGGGTGGTGCTGCTGTAATTGTGTCAGCAGCCATTAAAAGGGGAATATAATACAGTTTGATGCCATAAAATGGACTTGAAAGGGAAATGAGATTACTGCTGCTGCTTAACATGGAAGAGGTAATTAGCTGCACAGGTAATTAGATACAGATTCCTAGAATAACCTAGTGAAGGCAGTGGATGATGGCAAGAGATAATATCTCTTGCTTGTTGAAAAGGATCAATGTCACAGTTGTTTTAGATCCAAAACAACATCCACATCAAAAACAATATCCTCCAGACAGCAAAGATGCTGTAGTAGCTGCAGTAAAACGTGCTGTCACTTAATAAAAATGAGCAAGGCAGGATGGGATGGGGGGTGGAGCAAGTGGGGACGGCCCTCCTCCCTGTGGCCAGCAGGCCTTAGGCTGTGCATGTATCTATCTCAGTTGTCACGCGTGAGGCTCTCGGTGGAGCATGTCTCCTGGTTTCTTTCTGCTAATTTCATTTATAGAAAAATCCTCAGACAAAGACCATAAAGGGGGTGGGGGCATAAATGAGAGTACCCAAAACACAGAACATCTATTAACATACTATTCCTTTAAATAATGACCCAATGAACTTAAAGTGTGTGTAATGTTCATACATTTTGGTAAGAAACATGTATTTTATTAGCCTTGGATGTGGAGGTAAACGACTAGTGACTATAAATCATTTTCTCCTACTAGCGATATTAAGAAAGCACAAACGTTCTCCACGTCCCCATGCTCAGTTATCTGCTATGTTTTTATTCAATAAATATTTGCAAAATGCTCACTATGTATGCAATTTAGAACCAAGGCAAACCATCCTGCAAACACCACTCACACCGTGCCTACAATTCTGGCCGGGAGCCAGACGCACTGACGTGTGGTGAGCGCTACCTGCAGCCAAGGAAAGGGTAGGGCAGACCCAGTGAATCCTACGTTCAACTGCAATAAAACTGATAGCCCCAGAGAACACATACTAGAAGTAAAATTAAACTTCTAGGAGAAAAAACAACACTGCATACCTCTTTCTATAGGAAGAAGAAACACATCACTTTATTCAGATGGTTTCAGAGTTGGCGATTCTGGGTACCCGATTAGGATGCTGCCCCCTTTGAAGGAACATGGCTGTTAATGCAAACCCATTTGTTAGTTTAGTGAAGGGAGACTTTCAGTGGGGTTACTCTGAAAGAGTCCTAACATCCTCAATTTTCTCTTCATCAACCACATCCACCTTGTGGGATCAGTAGTGAACTGGATATAAAAAATAAGAGTAAATATTTTAACATCATGGATGACTGTTAGAGGTAGACCCAGCCAAGCCTACTGACTGCAGGAAAACATTTTTACATCATGGATGAATGTTAGTCAATAAATATTCCCGTTTTTGATTAAAGGTTCATAGTATCCCTGTGTATCACATTTCTTCTTTTTTAATTAATTAATTTATTTATTTTAAAAAATGTTTGAGATTCTCCCTGGGGTTGAATGGCATGGTGTATTCATAGCTTACAACCACCTCAAACTCCTGGACTCAAGTGATCCTCTTGGCTCAGCTTCCAGAGAAGCTGGGACCATAGGTGCCCACCATAATGCCTGGCTAATTTTTTTTTTGGAAATAGACAGGGTCTTGCTCATGTTCAAGTTGGTTTCAAGCTTTTGATTTCAAGGAATCTACCCATCTTGGCCTCCCAGAATGCTAGGATTACAGGTATAAGCCCCCGGTACCCAGCCTCATGTTTTTTCTTCATATGGCAGAATGTTACTGACATCTTGCTGGCCTTGGGCAGGCCCGTAGACAGGACCGGCTTCCTGGGTAAAGTGTCATCAAAGAAGGCCCCTGCTTTGGGGGGCTTTGTTGTTGTTGGTTTGAACTTCTTCATTAGTTTAGAATAATGGGATGATATTTCCATTTTGCTCTGGGCCCTGCAAATTATGTAGTTGGTATTGCCCCTTGAGGAATGTGCCAAGCATCAGGATCTCTTTTACATATCATAGACAGAACTGCTTTGTTTGCCACGTGGCATTCTCTGTAAAAACCCTGCTGTGTCTTTAATTCTTAGGAAAGTAAGAAGTATTGAGATGATAAAGGAGAAGCAAACAAGACCTTTGGAAGGAGCCATGAAACAATGGATTTAGTATGTTCAGATCTGCACTGGAATGGCCCTGAAGAGCTATTTGGTCTGGAAAACAAATCTATAGTAACAAGATGCAGAATGAAAAAGCAGCCCAAGCTAATGTTAGTTTCCCTAAAATGCTGGAACATCATGGACACAAGAAGCACTGAGCTCTGGGGGGTCTGCTGATGCCACCTCTGCTGACCTCACCCTGGCACATAATATTCCTCTTCTGGTATTTATTATCTGGGGGATAATAGTCTATTAAAAGTATCATCTATAATTCTTTAGCTTGTATTTAAGAGAATCTACCAGATCTACCAGCGTTAATGTTTCACATAACATCTAACTATTCTTTCCTCTTGTAACTTTTATTTGTCTTTTCTTTTTCTCCCCAATTGTATTGAACCTTCTAAAGCAGTATTTTTCAATGTTTTTATTTCACCGCATATTTAAATTATGTCTATCAAAAAAGGAGTAAAAAAAGAATACCCTTCCTGTGCTTTGAACTTCTCTTGAAAATAATTTAATTAATGATGTTTAAAATTTTTTCACAGCACACCAGAAAAATGACTTCTCTAAAGATTTTCACTGTCATGACCAATGTCCTTTCTTCACACCTCACCCTCTTGGCCTCTCCACACTTCCTTCTAACACATTTATGTCCCCTTTTTCTATTCCTTTGGCTTGTGAGAGAAGGTGTGCACACACTCTGTCTCTCTCTCTCTTTCTCTCTCTGCCCTGATGACACTCTGACTGCTCCATCCTCCTACCCCTTCCCTTCTCTTCTCTCTAGAACATCTCACTCTGTATCTCAGTCTCCTGCCCCAGCCACCCAATCTCCTCTGCCAGGCACACTTCAACACTGGTATCCCTAAGCCTTATTGTTGATGAATCGCATTGCACACTCATCATCTTTAGAGGATATTTCTACACAGATGTCTGGAAAATCAAGAGTTTTCAACAGGTCTAAACTTCTCCCTACAAAGCTGGTGCTTGTTGCTGTCTGTCATTCCACTTCTGCTCTTCTGATTTCGGCCTCCGCACTGCTCTCCCATACCATTCTACATACATCCCTGCCCTCCTAATGGGAGGCTGGGGCCTTAAGAGCTCTCACATATTCGTCAAGAGTCAGCTTGAATGTCACCTCCTCTCTGAAGATGCTTGCGGCTTCTCATTCCATAGTGAGCTCTTCACCATAAGCTCACACTATCCAAAGCCTGTGCCAAATGCTGGTACCGTGGCACACCCAGCCTTGGCTTCCCCTCTTGCAGGTTTGCTCTTTAGCTCTTCACGTGTGTTCATTTAATGTCTCCACTTACATTATATTCTGCTTGAGGGGAGGGATGTGATTTTAAATTGCTAAAATTCCTAAAGGACATGAAATGGAACCATATATAGAATAGTGCTCTGTCAACATTGTTACATCAAAGAAAACAGCATGCTTACCTATAGTTGCTTGATCTTCTTTTAACTTACGTAAACACAGTAGTTTGCCACCATCCTCAACTAATTTTATTTTTAATGTGGCACAATTTGAGTTTTCCTTTTAAAAGTCGGCTAACACTAGCCACATGGAGACGTGACATCCCCAAAATGACTGGGCTGTTGTCTGAATGAACTGCCATCATCATTTCCCTGTGTAAACCACAAACAAACAAGTGATGGCTTCAGTCTCACTAATAATCCACTAATGCTTTTTAAACAAAGATATATGCAGGTGGTGAGTGACTCGGCTTCCAAAACAGGCTTAAATAAAAATAATCACATTGTTTTAGAAGAGAAGATTGTGTTTAATTGGTAATGTGTGGGTTCTGAGATGGAAACACACCACTGTGGATTCTAATGCTCTGCTAATAAATGCATTACAGAGATATAATCCAATTACTATTCATCTCAATTGGACAGATAACTTTCTCTAAGCAAAAAACGAAGGAAACAAAGAGATTCAGTTTACCTACTGTTGAACAGATGGAACTAAAAACTGATTTTAAAAAAAATAATGTCAAAATGCCTCAATGGGTTTGCTGTGTAAGATGTTCAATGTAATGATACATACACGGTGGGCCTTTGAAAAATACCTCAACTGCCTGCCAGACACCAGTAGTGACTGTTAAGCAGTCACAGTTATTAGGCTAAAGCCCGCTCTAAAAAAATTGCCTTTGTATGACACCCTGATGTTAAACAGACCAACTGTCTGACAATCCTTCAAAGAACAAGAATCCCCAAGTGTCCTCATCTCCAGATCATTCTCAGTCCACAGAAAACATTTTTATTCTTTAGCAGTCCCTGCCAATACAAGATGAAACAAATAATTTTTATGGAGCTCACTTAACATTAAAGAGAAAGTGTTGATCATATCTATTTGTATAATTTCATATGGTACATAGACATCATTCCCAAATAGACTTAATATCCGTAGTCTGCATCCCGTAGCTGATCCAAGCAGGTCCTTCTTAATAATATTGAGTATTTTCCTCTATTAAAAAAACAGTATTCAAAAAAAAAAAAGTATTCAGCCTGAAGACCACTAATCAGACCTGTCAAATATGATAAAATACACCAGCTAAAGAATAATTCATGAAGTGTCAAGATGCAAAGTGCTGGAAGGTAACACCAAGGAATTCACTGAATAACTTCTCGTAGTATTTCCAATACTTACCAGAGACACTGGCGGTAGAGCAACAGTGACAACTCTTTTGATATCTTGTATTGGGGGCCAAAAGCTTATTCCATGATGGATGATGATTTGTGATGGGAACACACAACCTAATTTTTGCCTCTGTTTATGGAAAAACAGGAGGACAAGATTTGTCTCCTCATATCCCTCTTCGCAGAAGGAAACAACCCACCAGAGAAGGCGGGTTAGATGATGAAGTCGTGTCTTCTTTGATAGTTGGCTCTGTTTGGCAAATGTATGGTGGGTTTGGTAAAAAAAAATTAAGGTTTTCCAATTGTCTGAAGGATTATTTGATGATGCCTCAAAATTGTGGACAGAAAACAACTATGGAAAACGGTCCGCAATTCAGCTCTTCTCCATAGGTGACCAAGTACATGGTCACATCACTTGGGAAGTGGGGAATGAATCTGGGAGAACTGAATCCATTCTGGTGAGAATCACCACGCTGAGACGCTGCCTGCACACTGCCCAGGCGGTTCAGAGGAGCGGTGTGTGGCTCAGTCAGCCCTGGTTCCGTAAATATTCTTGAGCATCTATGAAGTATGTGAAAACGTACTAGGGATATAAAACTCAAGTCTAGGAATATTCAAGGTTTTTACAATTTAACTTTGGGATCAGACACATATGCAAACAATAAGACACCTGGATCACATTAAAATATATCTTCTGCAGTTAATTATCAGGTCCAACAAATGGTTTCCAACCTATTAAACAGTCAATCTCTGAGTAGAATAAACACAAACAGTCAATCTCTGAGTAGAATAAACACAGATCTTGAATGAAGTTCCAGTTTACTAAGCTGAGATTTTCTTTCTTTCTTTCTTTTTTCATAGTATATCATGAGGGACAGTAGATTTTTGTTTTGTTTTTGAGACAGAATCTCAAGCTGTTGCCCTGGGTAGACTGCCATGGCATCATAGCTCATAGCAACCTCCATCCTCTTGCCTCAGTTTTTCTATTTTTTTTGTTGTTGTTAAGAGACAGAGGCTTTATTACCCTCAGTAGAGTGCCATGGCGTCACACAGCTCACAGCAACCTCCAGCTCCTGGGCTTAGGTGATTCTCTTGCCTCAGCCTCCCAAGTAGCTGGGACTACAGGCACCCGCCACAACGCCCGGCTATTTTTTTGTTGAAATATGGCCAGGGCCAGTGGGCTGGTGCCCTACCCACTGAGCTACAGGTGCCGCCCAAGTTGAGATTTCCTTATCTTTGAAATATGAATAACATAATCTACCTGACAGGGCTTTCATGAGGATGAAGCAAAACATGTGCTGTGACTAGAATAAATAGTGTTCAATAATATATTAATTCTTTCTGAAAAAAACTTTATTCTCATAAACATTTGCCTTATGTTTATAAAGAATACTCTGCTATTTCCAGAAGAAATTTTTCTATTCTATTTATAGTTTCATGATTTCTTTGGGAAATTATTTTTAATGTGGCATAATGATAACTATTATTATTTCAACAATTGCCTTCCTGGCACCTGGCTTTTGTGGGCAAGTCTATCTAGCATTTCTCAAGAAGAATGCACCTAGTGGTATCTGGGCTCTGCAAATGTTATTTCTGAATTAAGCTGAAGTGTATAAGCTGTAAGGACACAAGTTGATAAAAAATGCAAGTGATTTAAAAAAGAAAACGTGATTGGTTATGAGGTCATGAGTCTATTTAAAAGCATTCAAATTACAGATTTTCTACTTATCCTTAGTAAAGTAGGCCTCTTAATTTCAACAATCGCATTCCTAAACTGTAGACATAATCTATTAATATTTTTCATCCTATTGGCTCTTCTCTCATTAGCAATCATCTCATTTGCAATGGTCTTCAAGGATCAAGTGGGCTCTTTGCTATCTTCTATCTGCCCCTTACCTATGGTAGAGAATCCTAGAAGAGATGAAAGACTTAGCTGCTAAGTTGTGTTTATTCCCACAAAGAAAACGGAGTTCATGCACCTGAATACAGAAAACACATCACTGATCAAAAATGCAACAATAAACAACAATTCAGGCCTCGATGGTACTTTGGAAAATAAAACATCAACTATTACTGTTACTGCTGGAGACTCCCAAGTATTGGTGTCAATGATGGTATCAGGAAAAGATTTCTACCCTTTATTGCATTCCTGCTACATGTGAGATGTTTATATCCCAAATCCTTCCTTGATAAAGTTGTAAACCAAAGTGAAGCAAAGAGAACACAGTTGGTTTTACAGTCCCATCTTATCGCTGAAGACACTAAGGTTTAGAGAGATTAAGTAACTTGCTCAAGGCTGCTAGCTCTCTTAAGCAGTAAGTCCAGGATCGAAACCCAGTTTCCAACTGGTCCCAAAGCCTACTACTTCATCATAGTGCCAATATAACAAATATGTAGTAATGACAACCATGGTCATTCAACAACCATTTGAAAACTTGTTTTTACTATTACTTGCAGAGATACTGAAAAAATGCATAAATTTTTATTTATATGATATTCTAAACAGATTGAAGAAAATTAAGAATGCTTTCTAGGTATAGACTATAAGCTGCCTTTAAAAGAACATGGGAAGCTTATTCTGTTCCAGTCCCAATTTTCCCAGTAAAGGGATGCAAAGAATGGGATTTGAATAATCTCCCAGTTCCACCAGGACTGCTAGCGTCATTCTGAATGGTATTATATGGTAGTGTAGGCTAACTCTGAGGTTCTGTTGTGGCAGATTAGACTATTTGGAGATTCTCAACCACATAAACTCCCTCAAAGGACTTCTAAGTAAGTGCTGAAGAGGAAGTGCAAGATTTTACATTTCCAACAAGCTCCCAGTTGATGCTGCTATGCACACAATAAACTCTGACTAGCAAGGTTCTAAACCACGGTGATGGCACTGGTAAGATCATACAGTAGGACTCCCAGTTTGGAGCCCATAAAACCATAGGCCTTCATGGATATGTCCTCACGGAGTCTGATACCCCTACATTAAGAAATCCTTTGTGAAGACTGCAGGAGGGGAGGTAAATATAAGAGGCAATATGCAAATAGAGCTTTTGCAATCAGAAATTTGCCAAAACACAAATCAATCCAGCGATAAAGCAGTCTATTAACGTCTCTAGATTACCCAATATTAAGTTAAATTTTAGGGACCTCAAAAAATATACGACCTAGAAAAAAAATATTTAAAGTAATTTCGCACTAAATGAAGGTAACTCTGCATGCAATGAGACTAAAATATTGGCAGGCAACGAAGATTTATCACTGGATTCTTCCTTCCAGGAAACAGAGGAATGGTTCAGATTTTTAAACATGGGAAAATTACAAAATTGCTTTTCTTGTTACACAAAGTTTTGAAATTAAAATCAACTCTAATCATTGTGTTCCAAAGGTCGAAAAGTATGCTTACAGCTTTGTTTTAGTGCAGGGAAGATCCTGCTCTGTCTCTCGCTAGAGGGAAAAAGAAGCATGCATGTGAGTACAGGAGGTGAGACAATTAAGTTTGCGAACACGACCTTGAAAAAGCACCGCCTACCTCATTGCTGAATATCACCATGGTCATCTTCGGAGTCCTCCCCTTGGGAAGCAGTGCACTGACACCAGCACCTAGTGCCCCCCTCAAAGCACTTTTTGAAAATGCAATTTTACATACTAATGATCTGGCATTCTTTGAAGAAAATAATGAAAAATGCAAGTAGCTAATACAGTCATATTTTGCTAAATCACAGATGCAAGGAAATGTTTAACTCTAACCATGATTTAAATTGTTTTCAGTGGAGTTAAATTATTTTGTCGAGAAGGAAGAAGTTTCATAGGAATTTCATAATCTCAGTCACAGGTAATTCCAATGATCTTGTTTCCAAGGCTTCTCTGGCTGATTTTTTCTTAATGAAATATGATAAAATATTAATTCAAGATGCCAAGAGACATGCATAAACAGAAACCCTATAGCATGTTTGTTGTAATGTAATTTCAGGAAGTTGGCTCCATTCCTGGATAATTATTATATTAGTGAGCTGGGGCTCCCTATAGGGCTGTGCCATTTTTCAGAGTAGTTAGACCAGATATCCTGTGCATGGGAGAGTCATTTGTGTGTAGCTTCACATCAGCCGCACATTTCTGGGAGATAACCAAACTTTTGCATACTCTGCTAAATTTCAAACTGCATGGGCTTACATGCGTGCTTTCTACGTACAGTGCACATATATGTCATATGGAAATTTCATATGTAATATATACACATATTTCATATATATGAAACTTTCTGGCAACCAGCTAAAGATGAGACGCAAACAGCTGATAAGTCCGACATGATAAACTGTGTCAAATAATAACTCTTCCACACTATCTCAAAGAATATCTACAGCAAACGTTCTCTTTTCTTGAACTTTGACAGCCCCTTTGAAAAGACTGAGAAGAATCCTTCAGAGAAGGGGGCATTTTACAGAGCAATCTCCACGTATCAGAAGTTGGCAGTCTGGAAAAGGAAATCATGAAGCTGATATTTTCCCTTTGAGAAGCATAATCTAGGTACATCAAAGAAGTACATCCTTTAGAACAGTCACGTTATGTCTGATCAATATAAAAGGACGCTTAGCTATTTCACACTTCATAAGACAAAGTGAAAAGAGCCCTGCCTTTGTTTCTCACTGAGATATAATCATTGGTTAGAGTCCATTTACATCTGGCTGGAGTCTGGCACCTGGCTTTTGTGGGCTAGTCCGTCTAGCATTTCACAAGAAGAATGCACCCAGTGCTATCTGGGCTCTGCAAATGTAATTTCAGAATTAAGCTGAAGTATATAAGCTGTAAGTACTCAAGTTGATTAGTCAAAAGGAAGGACACAGGCCAAACCACCTCCAAACAATCACTTCTTCAAACCTTTAATGCTGATCATAGACGATCTTTAACCATTTTACAAATGTCACGTTTAACAATCAAGCGTTATTTAGGAATCTTGCCTCCCTCAGCCCATCAAAGCATTTGGTTCCCAAAATAACCTATAAATGACCCATTTTTACACTGATACCCTATGTGCCACACTGCCGTGTCATTTTGAGATGCTCAGAAAGGTGAGGTGTCACCAAACATGAGTTAAGATGAGGATTTACACCAGAACCAAACTCCCTAACCCACACTCCAGAGCTCAGTGAACTGGCTCAGGCGATATCTTAATGGCTCGCTATAAATGAACCAAAATTTAAGTATTGTAATTCCAGGCAGCCTTGTATTTCCTGAAAAGTTCTCTGACCCCAAGTGCCCAAACCAACTGCTCTGTGTTGCTTGCCCTGTTGCAGCCCCTTCTTGGCCTTACGTTCTTCCACTGAGATGCAGAAACAAGAAATATTGGGAACAATGCTCCATGTCTAGTGACATATCCTCCAACAAAAGTGGGCCCCTTTCTTTTATACTAGCAATTAAAAAAAACCCATAAAACAGAATATGGATGGTCATCACTGCAGAATGCTGACAGAAATTGTTTCTTTATGTACCTTTCCCACAAAACAGCTATAATTGAACCATTCTGAAGTGATGACAATTCTAGGAATAAAACATTTATAGCATACATCTTTCCCCATCCCAAATAGCTAAGGGCATCAAAAGCAACCAACAATTACAGCCTTCTGCTTTAAGTACTGAACCTTCTGTAAAGAAAAAAAAAAAATCATTGTCAATCTTGTAAACCTAAATAACTACTGTATGCTTCACTTCTTTCTTCCTGTGCAGCATTCCTGTAATTTACAATTTTCTAAAAAAAGACATCACTAATAATCACAGACATTCTGTCAAAGCTAACAACAAAAAGTTCTGCTCTTAATCCTAATATACCAAACAGCAGGACTCACTTCACCTTCCTCCTTGATATATGGCTCCTCAAAAGAAAAACTGAATTCCTATATATGTGACACATGCACATATATATATGTATACTTATATACAAGTTAATATACAAGTTATACAAAGTTGTATACTCATACACAAGTTAATAAAAGTGTAAAGAGGCTGGGGCACTTTATTACCCTTACCCAGGAAGACTGCTTTTAAGGAGCATCTTTGTATTACTAATAGTTAATTCTTATTAAAATCTGCTACACCCTTGTTTCAACATAAGATAAAAAACATGCATGACTATACTAAATAATGTCAAGAAAAAACGGATGCTGCATTTGGAAGAAAAAAATTGCTAGGGAGTCTCAATTTAAGATTCACCTATATCTGTATAGACCAAAAATCATTGTTCTGGTTTTTATGTTTAACAATTCTTTTTCTGTATTATTGGACAGTAACATGTCAATTAGCTAAGTCTAATAAGAATTTAAAGAATTTATATAATTATATATCCAGTTTTACTGCTTTGCCTAAGATCATTGTCACCTCCTATAAAATACTTTTCATTAAAAAAGGCAATTTCTTTAGTCCTTTGATGGGACATAATTAGCTTTTCTGACATATCAAAGTCACCTTGCAACACTAACTCGATGCTATAACACCAAAGCCAGGTGTGCTGTTACAGGACTTTCTTCTTTACGGTGCTAACAAAACTGTTGATGGATGCCTCTGTAGTTTAATATCTGACAGTAGGTGCAAGAAAATAACATTTTTATTTAAAAAACTATAATATATAGTGATAATGAAGAGCAGAGGCAGCTTTTTCATTTACAACCTGTCTATAAATTTTGGCAGGAAATTGAAACTAATTTAATGTGTTCTGTCTGAGGAAGTTACTCAGTTCTAAGAACATACAGGCCACGATTAAACTGCTGAGCCAGACTTGGTCTTTCGGACATGAACAAAACAATGCAGGGCTCCTAACTGGTGTTTCCAAACTGATACGCAGTATTTGGTTACTTGCGCAGCAACAGTGTTCTCTTTCCTGTAAACCTGCCACAATTAACATTACTAAATAAATTTTAATTTAGCTCCTTCACCACTCCAAAAAATTATTGTTTCGATCCAGAGTATCATTGTATATTGAGCCTTCATGAATCCTGACATCTTTGTTGATATTCTTTGTAGAATGACAGTAAGAATGATGTACAATTGTTCCTCAGGATACACAGGGGATGCTTCCCCACCTTTTTTATGCCCAAATCCATGCATCCTTATGTCCCACGGGCCGCCCTGTGGAGTCCACATGTAGGAAAAGTCAGCTGTCCATAGAAGCAGGTTTCCACCCCTCTGAGGACCATATTTTCCATTTCTGTTTGGTTGGAAAAAAAAACCCTGTGTAAGTGAACCCATGCCATTCAAATCTGTGTTGGTCAAGGGTTGACTGTATTTCACTTTAAATAAATTCACTATACAAAATTTCTAATGTGGAGAGCTTTGATTTTACTTAACCTGGATCTTCAAATTAAGGACTTTCAGTTAAGACTTGAGAAAATGCAAGGCAGAGGTCCCTACTGGTAACATTTAATACCTTAACAGAACTTAAAATTTAATGAGAATTGGACGTGAAGGAAAAAACACTGTAAGGAAGCAAGATTCTGAGTGTGGAGGGGTCTCAAAGGAGGGCTCCATATGAATGTGATGGGACAACTCCCTGAGTAGAGGCAGAGCTCCAACTTGCTAAAAGAACTAAAAAGAAAAACTCAAGATGTATAGTCTCTTTTGCATCTTGTTAGGCCTACACGTCTGCCAAGGCTTAGAGTAGCATGGGGTGTCTGTCACTTCTACATTTCTTGCATAAAATCTAAATTATTTAACTCAATCCAAGGATAGTTTTGTCTATAGCAACATATCCCCAATTATATGATGAAGAACAGTAAAAAAATTGTATTTGCTCTACAAAATGTGCTTTATAGATAACTTTAAGGAAATATTTGCACTTGAACTGAAGGTACATAGCTTTTATCAAGCATTGAGATTCAGTTGAAGCTATTACACTTGCAAAGAGAGCTCCGTAAATGAGTCCATGGATTGTAGGATTTTATGAAATGAAAGATTAAATTCAAACATAATGTTTTGATTGTAATTATTGACTATCGTATGACCTTTTTGTTATCTTTCAACTAATAATCTGCTCTCTGACTGAGACAGGGATATACACTATTGTTTCCAAAGACCCAGGCCAGTAGATCACAACTAGCTCCATTGCCACAGTCTATAAATCTGAATATAATTCCTTCTTCACCCAGATCCCCAAGAGGCTTTGGGAGCCACCAGTGAAGGAGTGGTTCCTGATACTGAGGAAAGACCCTTCAGAGGGCTTTGAAGAAATCCTTGTCATAGCCAACTGGTCCTCAGTGGAACCCCAAAGGAGTCTTCCCTGTACGGATATTTCTCGTTCATTCTTTCGCAGAGTCCTTAGTGAGCTGTCAACAAACTAATGACATGCTATAAGATTTTTAGGACCTTCCTCTTAATCCTACCTTTAAAATTCTTAAAGTACATTCCCTTTTAATATACCTACAAAGAGATATGATGAACTTTTCAAAAAGCCAAAATAGAATAAAAAGTTGTTCTGAGAACAAAAATTTCACATGCATTAGAAATCATCAGATAAAAAAAGTTACAACATAAATACAGTCTCTGTTACATTGTCCCTCTTTTAAGACATTGCCAACCGAAATCTCTTAACAAACTTGTCCCATAGACCCACAGGACTGGCATCATGTGGAAACTAGTTAGAAATATAGAATCTCAGGTCCACTCCAGACCTACCTAAACAGAATCTGCATTTCATCAAGTTTGAGAACATTGCTAATCGACTCCATCTAAAGATTTTCCCAAGATGCCCCACAAAGGAATTTGAAAAGATGAAACTAGAAGGCATGTGTCACTTTTATGCTCGGAGTGGGTAAACATAAAGCCAATATAGTTATTTATTAGGACTTTGATAAAGAATATATAATAATATAAATGATTTAAAAATATATAGGTTAGAAATGGGGAGTGACTGCTAACAGGTACAAGGTTTCTTTTTGAGATAATGAAACTGTTTGAATATTAGATTACGGCTATGGTTGCAAAACTCTGTAAATATACAGTACAACCTTTGTAAGTTGACCACCCAAGGGGCTGTAACAAACTGGTCAACATACGGAGTTGGTCACATAAGGAACTAGACCTATGGTTCTGATATGTAAATGTGGTGCATGTCCAGTCTATGAAAATTAGGTCAGCTGAAGGCAGTAGTCAATGTAGGTCGGTGGTCAACTATGGAGGTTCCACTGTACTATAAACTTTTGATTTTCCCACTTTAAATAGGCAAACAGTATGGTATGTAAGTATGTTGCTTTTATGGTAAAGCAAGAAAAAAGGCTTATAAAAAAAGGTATAATCTTTAGTACATACCCTTCCCATGCGTATTCTAGCTGTTAAGAGGTCTTTGAGATGTAAGACCTTTATCAATTTATCTGTTCCCTAATTATCCATTAGTTATTTTATAATTACTATTATTTTGGGGGACAGAGTCTCTGTAGAGTGCAGTGGTGTCAGAGCTCACAGCAACCTCAAACTCTTGGGCCCAAGCAATTCTCTTGCCTCATCCTCCCAAGTAGCTGGGACTACAGGTGCCCGCCACAACACCTGGCTATTTTTTGGTTGCAGTTGTCATTGTTGCTCAGCTGGCCCCGGGCCAGGTTCAAACCTGCCAGCCTCCGTGTATGTGGTTGGCGCCGTTAACACTGTGCTACAGGTGCCAAGCCTATTTTATAATTACTATAATAATTATTGTTATAATATTCATCTACCTTTTTACTTAATTAATGGATAAATACTCTTTCTTAGGGTGAAGTGCTTGTTAAAGACAAACCAAAACCACCTTCCTACCCCTTACTGCCTCTTTAGAAACCACGTGAAATGCTGTTTACATCTCTTTAGATTTAAGTAGTGAATCAGGACAGAATATAGAGGGTTGTTACACAGCTGTTTAAGGAGTTATAATTTGTAGTAAAAGACTCAAGTGAAAGTCTTCAACTAACTTAGAAAGCAAAACAGAGTGGAGAGTTCAAATAAGTATTTGATTTCAGTAGTATCTGCCAAATTAGGTAAATGGAAATTATCCATATGATTATCCAAATACTGAATAGCATAGAGCTGAAGTTAATCCAATTAGAGACCCATACTGAGGAGTTTATTTCAATTAGTTTCTCAAAGTAAGAAGATGACCTTTAACAACTTTGTCCTAACAGATATTTAGCAGTAAGATGGTCTAGGGACATTCCTTAGTATCTAAACCATCTAGTAATAAATCAAGGAAACTGTAAAGCTGGCCCAAAAAAGAGGTAAGGAAAAAACAAACCAAAAAAACCCACCAAAATCTAATAGCATTTCTTTCCTAGGTGTTTTGTGGGAGTGAATAAGATTCAAAAATGAGACCTTCTGAAGGCCCCTATATACAGGGAAACTTAGAAAGTCACTTATCTCTAAATTGTAATCAAAACCTTCCAGACAAAACTTTTGTGAAATATTTTCCACATTTATATAATTATATACATACATATGTATTATATATGCATATATCTATCTATAAAACATATGCATGTATAAAATTTGGCAAATGAGTCCTGAAACAATTGCCATCTGCTGCCTTTTCCATCATTTTCTGTATTTTATGGATTTCAGGGAGAATTATAACCTTTGGAAAAGAAAACAAAAATAATTACATTTTTAATGAAAAAACATTTAATCTGGTTTTTAGTTAACCAGGGTTGGAACATTTAAAGCTGTGTGGGGTTAACAAAGGGTTGGTACATTTATAGCTGTGTGGGTTTTTGTTTTGTTTTTTTTTCTGTTTTGCTTTTAGGAGTTTTTGTTTTTGAGCTGCTCAGTAACAAATGATAATTAGGGAACTATGTGATATGTCCATTTAAATCATTGTTTTAAAAGTTTAGAGTGACTTTCTCCTTCATACTCTCTTTGAGAGTAAAGGGACAGAGGAATTAAAAGTGGACATTAGTCTTGTTACTGTCACAAGTAGACTTGCAGAAGAGCCAGTGGCCTTGAAGACGTTTACAAAAGATCTCATAGCTCCATCTAGCTCCAGACTAGGGAATTAAGGGAATAATAAATAATTATACCCAACAGGATTACCGAAACATAAAAAGAAAATCAGGAAGAGTCAAGATGAAAACATTATGCAAGCACTGAGTTTGTAAGTGCAGGAAATTTGTCAATTAACACTGATTAAAAAGAATATTCATTAGTTAATTGACAGTTGATTTTCTAAAGAAAGAAATCATTCACATCATTGTTATTTACTTTTCTAGTAGTGTATGCTTAAAAAACAGATAATAAAGCAAGAAAGGTTAGAACTAAACATTTTTTTTCCCCATTGAAAATGTTCTTCTGTCTCACATTGTTTTAAGTGTCTGAATTCTACCTTGAGCTCAGGAAAACAAAGAGGAAGCCATTTCTAAAGTTAAAATTAAAAGATAAATCAGGATATGATGCAGAAATATGACATGATTAGTATTTTTTATTTAAACAATAGAATCTGTTTGAGTTGTTTATAGCCTACAATAAATCAAATGGAAATTTACACAAAGCCCCCAAAAGTAGTTTATTTAAAAACATAATTGCAATTCATGAACAACCTACAAATATCTCCTTAACATGAAAACACAAAAATAAGCCATAAAATATTAAGTGATTAATGAAAATCCAGCCATAAAGAAAATAACTTTGAGTCTAAAATTAAGAATATTTAGAAAGAGCATCCATTTAAAACAGAGAAGTTATCAAAGTAAATTCAAATCAAATCATACATCAAAACATAAAGAGGTGGGGTTTGCATTTGATACTACAAAATTAAACAGCATAAGTCCTATATTATCTGTTTTAAAAATATTTTCAAACTATTTTTAAAGTTTTAATAATGGACAGACAATCCCACCTTTCTTTAAATATCATCTGTTGCTGAGGAACTCAAAACAAATATAAATATCCCTAAATTTAAAACAAATGGGTATTTAAGCCAATGTGACCAGTTAGACTCCAAATAAAATATTCAAAAGACACAAAGGAAATACAACCTTCTTCACTCTAAAAAACTAACTCATTTTTGTGTTATTTTTATTCAATAGAAGCACAATGAAATTTTCAGGCTAATTTTCTTCAGCATAAGAGTACGTTTAATTATTTGTTCTTCTTGAAAACTCCTCAACATGAGTATTCTTCTTCCTATTTTATTTAGCAAAGTGTTCAGATGACCTTAATCAACCAGGGCAGCTCTAGCTTGGAACGCCTACCTCAAGCATTTCATCTTCCTCATCTGTAAGATGGAGACATGACCATATACTCCTGGCTTCTTGAGAGGATTAAACCCCTAACACAAGGCTACAATTTCACTAAATATCCGTCTCTCCCCTGGCCCACGATGCCAAAATCTGGCATGCAAACCATGTACAATCATTTGATGGGTGCTCTCAGAAACAATCAAATTAATTAATACCATGTTTTTAACGTCAGCTAGGGATACTCTGAATTATAGTTACAGTAAGAGGTATTTTGGTAGTTATCCAATTAATTGTCATGCTTAGCACTTTATTTGGCTTGGAGCCTGACAGCATACTTTAGTTTATTTGCCTCTCAATCTACGGGGACTTTCTCTGCCATCAGAGCCAAAGTGCTTATTTGGGGGAACCTCAGAAAAGAGCAAGAAAGAGACACAGAGAGATAGAGGAATGGGAGCGGGGCTGTCCACAAAACACAACAGTCTTATTTTATCAATGTCCCTTGGCCTAGTCCTCAGGCCCTGGGACAGAGGAAGCTCTGGCTTCTTCATCCTGCTCACTCATTTGTTGTAGCCCTGTGCTGACCAGTGGCTAAAATAACATAAAACTGGAATCAATGGTATCAAACTGGATACCATTCACCTGCAGCCATCGTGGAAGCAGGGATATTCTGACGTTTAATTATAAACTAAACATTAAAAATACCACATGGATCTCTTTATACACTTAATCTTAGCCACAAGGCTAAGAAGCAATACACACATATTTCTTTAAAACATAATTCCAAAACATTTGAGAAGCAAGGGAGGGTCTTCCAAGAAGTTGAGGGTAGAGATAAGACGACATACACACACAATTTTGCTTTCTCTCCCTATTTTATTTATTTATTTGTTTGTTTTGCAGTTTTTGGCCAGGGCTGGGTTTTTTTGTTTTTTTTTTTTTTAATTATTTTTTATTGAGTCATAACTGTGTACAATGATTCAGGCTTGGAGTACAGTGTGCGGGCTTCCTATACAATCAGAGATATTTTTATCCACCTGATTAATGTAACATTCATGATATTTTCTCATTTACTATGTGAAAACAATTTTGATCCGTATTTAGAAGATTTCTCCTGACCCTTCACATATGCACCACAAGTGTGATCTCACCCTGAGGGTGGGGGGAGAGATGATAAAGGAAATATCCTTTTTAATTTGTGAAATCCTGTAATGCTATCACAGCAGATTTTAATTGTGATGTTGTTAGGACAGTAAAGTGGTTTATTTAGGTTAAGGGGAGAAATAACTTGATTGGGGCTAGTTCAATTCTGATTTAATTTATACTAATCTCTTTTATTCAGAAAGTTATAATTTAGTCATAAAAATATAGCTCAGGGATAAGTATGCCAAAATTCTGTCCTAGTCTTTTGAGAAGTTTTTAAAAGAGTAAATAATATTGCAAAGTATACTGGCTTTTTAGGTGCTCATTCATATTCAATGACAGCTGAGAGAATTCTGAATTTTTACAATAATCATTTGGCTCGGGAGTAGAAACAAAGGATCCCTTGGCTATTTTTGCTGAGTTTTAAATTATACATATGGACAGAAAACTGGGAAATATAATGATAGTCTGGGTTCTTGGTCTAAAACAAATGTAGAAATAAAGTCTACCTTACAAAAATAAAAACTTAAATATATATTTTTGAAAAAAGACAAAAAAAAAGAACAAAGGCTTTCAGGCTTTCTTTTAAGACATTATAACAAAGATATCAAAATAAGAATGAATGAAAATAAGAATTCATATGCACAAACTTACAGAAGACTGCAATTCACCTTATAGTCATAAGATAAATTTTGCTGTTGATATCTTTTTGTTGATTCAAGACAAATTTTTTCCTGACTTACTTGGCTCTATGAATAAAAATCTAGTAAGTATAGCTATGTTATATTTTATAAGCTAGATGAAATATCTTTTAAAGAACAATTCTAGTTATTTTGTTTTAATAATACATTAAAAGTCAGAAAACACTTGTTAGAATACTATCTGAAATTAAGGTAAACATTCATTTAATCACACATTGTATCTTTAAAATTAAAGAAAATATTAAATTCTATGTATACTAAAACTGTTGAAAAATACAAAAGGATGTCATTATTTATGGTCCAATAAAAGGAAGTCCAATTTAAATCTTAAGAAGATAGAAACAGGAAGCTTCAGTACCAAGAAGATCATGCCAAAAATAAAACAAAAAAGAAAGGAAGAGAAGGAGGGAAGACTAGGAAGGAAGGAATGGAGGAGGGAAGGAAAGAAAGAGAAAGAAAGAAAAAGACAAATAAAGAAAAGGCATTGACATATGGTGCTGATTCTCTAAGTATTGAAGAATGAAGAACATTGATAATACTTTATTTTTGATCTTCCCTCATTCCATTTTGGCAGTCCTCAGCAAAAGGGTTTGGCAGACCTGAGCTTGTAGAAGGCTTTTTAAAGGAATGAATTAGGAGGTACAACCTCCCCTCTCCACCACCAATTTATGAAATGGCAAGGAAGACTAAGAGAGCATTTTCTTTCTGCTTTTTTTTTTTTTTTTTTTTTTTTTAGAGAGTCTCACTATATAGCCCTTGGTAGAATGCCATGGCATCATACTTCACAGCAACCTCAAACTCTTGGGCTCAAGTGATCCTCTTGCCTCAACCTCCCAAGTAGCTGGGACTAAAAGCACCTGCCACAACATCTGACTATTTTTTTGTTGTAGTTGTAATTGTTGTTTAGCAGGCTGAGCTGGGTTCAAACCCACCAGCCCCGTGTATATGGCCAGAGCCCTAACTACTGAGTACAAGTGCCAAGCCTAAAAGAGCATTTTCATTTATATTTCTTCTAACACATTAGCTTAGCTTAAAACAGGACACGTTATTTGAAATAGGAGCCATCCCATTCATTCACTAGTGGGGCTAGAATAGTTTTCCATTACCATAACTCTTAACCCTTTTTCCCTGTGGAAGGATATTAATGGTTTGTTGATTTTGATGCCAGCAAGCTTCTCCAATTCAGTCGGTCCAAATGTACTTTTCTGTAATCTTCTGGTAGTCATTATGTAAAAAAATTTAGAAGGAAAGTTGAAGGTGATAACTTTCTTTTTTAAAAGAAAGTATTCCTAGAGCATTTTTTAAACCTAAAAGCAACTTTTGTTACGGTTATCTCCTTTCTTTTAAATGACAGATGATCCTGGTTGTCAGTGTGTAATGTGTGTACTTGCATACTCCATTTGTCATATATGTTGGAGCTACATATACTTTAGTGATTTTTCTAGAGATTCTCATCTACATGACTAGTAATTTAGGAAATGTAGTCACTAATTTAGGAAATCTGATCACTTTCGTTTGAACATTTTTATTCCAGAAATCATGCACTTGGCTTATGGAAACTGAAAAAGATCAGCTTTCTCCAATTATTTTTGTACCTTCAGGATATCTCTTCATACCTACCTATAGAAGATGACCTCATGGAACACCTTTCTGACTTAGATCCCTACTCTAGACTCTCATCGAGTCCTACTTTCCCAAGGCAGTACCCAACTCTGAGAATATTTTTCACCTTTTTTCTCTTTCACAGTTCATCTAGGTTATAGTTTATTATTTTTAGATTTAGTTCAAACTTTTCAGTATCATTTTGATTCACATGGATCTCCTGTTGACATGTAATTTTCTCTTTGAACATTCATTTGTATATTACTGTTATATTTGGTTCTACTTTTGAGATGTGATTTGAATTTTAAAAATCTTTTCTATTGTTCCCTTTACTTTGTATTTTTGAAAACCATGTTATGTTGCTTTTTTTGTTCCTTCTAGTAATTTGGAGGGAATACATTTGCTTTAATTTCACTAAAGGAGATCTTTCTGATAGAAAAAAGAAAAACTTATTTGAAAATGTACTTTTCTAATTAGTCATGTTAAGAATTAAACCATATCAGTTGTCCCCCTTATAATATGAGTTGAAGGAATTTGTACCCTTCTACTTTTTTCTCCTAGACCTTCCAGATTTCTATTTGCATATTTGATTATCTTTTATCAAAGTTACTACTTTTTTTATTATTAAATCATGGCTATGTACATTAATGCAACCATGGGGTACAATGTGCTGGTTTTATATACAATTTGAAATATTTTCATTAAACTGGTTAACATAGCCTTTGCCGCATTTTCTTAGTTATTGTGTTAAGACATTTATATTCTACACTTAGTAAATTTAACGTGTACTTGTAAGATGCATCATAGGTGTGGTCCCACCAATTACCCTCCCTCCACCCATTCTCCCCCTCTCCTCCCCTCTCGTCCCCTCCCCTCTATCTCCTTTTTCCCCTTCTTCTTGGGCTATAATTGGGTTATAGCTTTCATATGAAAGCTGTAAATTCATTTCATAGTAGGGCTAAGTACTTTGGATACTTTTTCTTCCATTCTTGAAATACTTTGCTAAGAAAAATATGTTCCAGCTCCATACATGTAAACATTAAAGAGGTAAAGTCTCCATCTTTCTTTAAGGCTGCGTAATATGAAATTTACCATTTTTATTCCCCTCTTCTTTTATTTATTTATTTATTTTTTGAGACAGAGCCTTAAGCTGTCACCCTGGATAGAGTGCCATGGCATCACAGCTCACAGTAACCTCCAACTCCTGGGCTCAAGTGAGTCTCCTGCCTCCGCCTCCCAAGCAGCTGGGACTACAGGTGCCCGCCACAACGCCCGGCAATTTTTTGATTGCAGCCGTCATTGTTGTTTGGCGGGCCCGGGCTGGATTCGAACCTGCCAGCTCAGGTGTACGTGGCTGGCACCTTAGCCCATTGAGCCACAGGCACCGAGCCAATATTTACCAATTTTATCTACTATTTGCCAGACCCTGGGATTGAGAAAGAAATAACAAAGATAGAGGGGCTCTACCTAAGAAATGCAAACATTTGTAACCTAGTTATTTGTACCCTCAGTTAATCTGAAATGAAAAAAAAGAAAGAAAAAAGAAATACCACCCAACCTTCTAGTGAGAAAGAGTCATATAAAAATGTGAGCAGCTTACTATAGTAACACCAATATGTGATATGTGGGGGATCCTTAGAATGTTAGGAGGGACATTCTGGGAGGCTTGTTTAAAAAGAGAGAACATTTATGCTGAATCTGAACAGGTGAACAGCAGAACAGAAATTAAACCTAGTAGGTGGGACATGGTGGTTCACACCTGTAATCCTAGCACTCTGGGAGGCCGAGGTGAGTAGATTGCTTGAGCTCAGGAGTTCTAGACCAGCCTGAGCAAGAGTGAGAGACCCTCTCTACTAAAAATAGAAGGCCAGGAGTGGTGGCTCATGCGTGTAATCCTAGCATTTTGGGAGGTTGAGATAGGTGGATTGCCTGAGCTCAGGAGTTTGAGACCAGCATGAGCCAGAGTGAGACCCCATCTCTCTTTCTTTTTTTTTTTGAGACAGAGCCTCAAGCTCTTGCCTTGGATAGAGTGCTGTGGCATCACAGCTCACAGTAACCTCTAATTCCTGGGCTCAAGCGAGTCTCCTGCCTCTGCCTCCCAAGTAGCTGGGACTACAGGTGCCCGCCACAACGCCCGTCCTTTTTTTGGTTGCAGCCGTCGTTGTTTGGCGGGCCCGGGCTGGATTCCAACCCGCCAGCGCAGGTGTACGTGGCTGGCGCCTTAGCCCATTGAGCCGTAGGCGCAGAGCCGCTATTTGTTTTTTTTTTCCTTTTTGATATAGTCTTACTTTCGGCTCAGCGCCTGTGGCTCAATGGGCTAAGGTACCAGCCACGTACACCTGAGCTGGTGGGTTCGAATCCAGCCTGGGCCCGCCAAACAACAATGACAGCTGCAACCAAAAAATGGCTGGGCGTTGTGGCGGGCGCCTGTAGTCTCAGCTACTTGGGAGGCAGAGGCAAGAGACTCACTTGAGCCCAGGAATTGGAGGTTGCTGTGAGCTATGATGCCACGGTACTCTATCCAGGGTGACAGCTTGAGGCTCTGTCTCAAAAAAAAAAAAAATTTTTTTTTTAAATAAATAATAGAAAAACTAGCTGGGCATGGTAGCACATGCCTGGCTCAGCTACTTGAGAGGCTGAGGCAAGAAGATTGCTTAAGCCCAAGAGTTTAAGATTGCTGTGAGCTTTGATGCCATGGCCCCCCAACCAGGGTGACAGTGAGACTCTGTCTCAAGAAAAAAAAAGGAGGGGTAGTGCCTGTGGCTCAAAGGAGTAGGGCGCTGGCCCCATATACTGGAAGTGGTGGGTTCAAACCCAGCCTTGGCCAAAAACTGCAAAAAAAAAAAAAAAAAAAGAATCAAGCCTATTGAAGGTGTAGGTTGTGTACACAAGGGAGACGTTCCAGACAAAGGTGTATCTTTTACGTGAGCAAAGATAGGTATGGTGTTCTAAGGCCTTTGAAAATAGTTGTAAGCATAGGAGAATCTTGATGTTTTTAGCTTCAAGCAAGGGTCATAGAGTAGAGACCAAAGCTACCCTGTATCCTTTGGTATAGTGATGCTCCCAGCCAGGGATTCCCACCCCAGACCCTACACCCTGTTGCCATGTGGGTCTTCCAGCTCCCTCTGTTCTCCCTAGATTGTCTACAACCTACTTTCTCTGCGCTTCAACTCACGGATCCGTGTGAAGACCTACACAGATGAGCTGACCCCCATTGAGTCCACTGTCCCTGTGTATAAGGCATCCAACTGGTATGAGAGGGAGGTGAGTTACTGGGCACAGTGGACCCTGCCTCTGGGCCAGATTTGTGGAACTGGTTAAAACTGGAATACAGGGCAGCCCATTACTCTTTTTGTTGGCCCTGGTGGACTGGTCACTTGAGAATATCTTTTCTAGATCTGGGACATGTTTGGAGTCTTTTTTGCTAACCATCCTGACCTAAGAAGGATTCTGACAGATTATGGCTTTGAGGGACATCCTTTCCGGAAAGACTTCCCCCTGTCTGGCTATGTTGAGGTAGGAGCCTTGGATCTGGGGCAGCATCCTCAGGGAGGTACTCAGGGAACTTAGTTTATCCTGGGCATGGCCAGAAATAATGGTCTGTGGATTGTGATGGTTTAAGAGCATGGCCTCTAGATTAAAAATCTAGTTTCTTTTACTTAGTTTGATCATGACTTAGTTTTCTCATCTATAAAATGGGAGTAATAGCACTTAATATTGTGGCAGGCATTAAATGATCTATTTGTAAAGCCTGGTATTTTGTATGTGTTCAACTGGTGTTAGCCATTGTAATGATCAAAGCAGCCTTGAGGACACAGTCTGTCCCTGACACCTGAAAGTTGAGGATTATGTCACCCTGCCCTAGATTTGTGGAAAGACAGTTGACAGGGATGACACTAAATGTTCAGCCCTCAAGAATAGCCACTGAGGGCTCGGCGCCTGTGGCTCAACGGGCTAAGGCACCAGCCATGTACACCTGAGCTGGCGGGTTTGAATCCAGTCCGGGCCCGCCAAACAACAATGACGGCTACAACCAAAAAATGGCCGGACCTTGTGGCGGGTGCCTGTGGTCCCAGCTACTTAGGAGGTGGAGGCAGGAGACTCACTTGAGCCCAGGAATTGGAGGTTGCTGTGAGCTGTGATGTCACGGCACTCTGTCCAGGGTGACAGCTTGAGGCTCTGTCTCAGAAAAAAGAATAGCGGCTCGGCGCCTGTGGCTCAATGGGCTAAGGCGCCAACTACGTACACCTGAGCTGGCGGGTTTGAATCCAGCCCGGCCCCACCAAACAACAATGACGGCT
This sequence comes from Perodicticus potto, assembly GCA_963574655.1. NCBI lineage: Eukaryota > Metazoa > Chordata > Mammalia > Primates > Lorisidae > Perodicticus > Perodicticus potto. The sequence goes on along the minus strand of CAUYRH010089130.1, from coordinate 47,945 downwards.
GCAACCAAAAAATGGCTGGGCGTTGTGGCGGGCGCCTGTAGTCCCAGCTACTTGGGAGGCAGAGGCAAGAGACTCGCTTGAGCCCAGGAATTGGTGGTTGCTGTGAGCTGTGATGCCATAGCACTCTACCCAGGGTGACAGCTTGAGGCTCTGTCTTAAAAAAAAAAAAAAAAAAAAAAGAATAGCCACTGAGGCAGGACTTAATAACTGTAAGGACCTAAAAAGAATTTTGCTGGTGGGCAGCGCCTGTGGCTCATTGAGTAGGGCGCCGGCCCCTTGTACCGAAGGGTGGAGGGTTCAAACCCGACCTCGGCTGAACTGCAAAACAGAAAAATAGCCGGGCGTTGTGGCTGGTGCCTGTAGTCCCAGCTACTTGGGAAGCTGAGGCAAGAGAATCACCTAAGCCCAGGAGTTGGAGGTTGCTGTGAGCAGTGTCACACCACAGCACTCTACCGAGGACGATAAAGTAAGACTCTGTCTCTACAAAAAAAAAAATTTAGGGGCTCAGCGCCTGGTTATGGTGTCAGCCACATACACCGAGGGTGGTGGGTTCGAACCTGGCCCGGGTGAGCCAAAAAAACGACAACTGTAACAAAAAGTAGCCGGGCATTGTGGCAGGCACCTGTAGTCGCAGCTACTTGGGAGGCTGAAGCAAGAGAATTGCTGAAGCCTAAAAGTTTGAGGTTGCTGTAAGCTGTGACACCATGGCACTCTACCAAGGGCGACACAGTGGGACTCTGTCTAAAAAAAAAAAAAAAAATCTAAGCTCAGCAGCTAGGGCACCAGCCACATACACTGGAGCTGGCAGTTTCGAACCCAGCCCAGGCCTGCTAAAACAACAATAACAACTATGACCAAAAAATAGCCGGGCATTGTGGTGGATGCCTATAGTCCCAGCTATTTGGGAGGCTGAGACAAGAGAATCGTGTAAGCCCAAGAGTTTGAGGTTGCTGTGAGCGCCACGGCACTCTACCCAGGGTGACACAGTAAGACTCTGTCTCAAAAATAAAATCTAATACAGTACATCCAGCACGTCTCTTTTTATTGTTGAGAGTTCAAATGAATAAATAAGGATAATCAGGTGCTGGGGTGAACAGGCAAACCAGGTAAGGGAGATAGCAGGGCAGAATGAAAGGAAGGAGACAGAGAACAGAAGTAGCTCTGACCAGAAGTACCCAAGAGAGAAATGGGAATATGCAAAGCACTAAGAAATCAGGAGCATCTAAGGTCTACAGGAGCAGGCTAGAGGGCCACAAATCTGACTATTTCTAAAAAGTTAACTTCGCTGTAAAACTCACATATATCTATGTATATAATAGACTATCTTCCTGCTAACTTGCATTACCAGTGAAATTCTTTTTTTTTTTTTTTTTTTTTTTTTTGTAGAGACAGAGTCTCACTTTATCACTCTCGGTGGAGTGCCGTGGCACCACAGAGCTCACAGCAACCACCAACTCCTGGGCTTAGGCGATTCTCTTGCCTCAGCCTCCTGAGTAGCTGGGACTACAGGCGCCCGCTACAATGCCCGGCTATTTTTCTGTTTTGCAGTTCGGCCGAGGCTGGGTTTGAACTCACCCCCTTCGTTACATGGGGTTGGCACCCTACTCAATGAGCCATAGGCGCCGCCTTCTTTTTTTTTTTTTTTTTTTTTTTTGTGACAGAGTCTCACTCTGTTGCCCAGGCTAGAGTGCCATGATATCAGCCTAGCTCACAGCCACCTTAAACTCCTGACCTCACGTAATCCTCCTGGATCTGGCCTCTTAGGGTGCTAGAATTATAGCGTGAGCCACCACTTCTGTTAGTTCTTGACATTGAAAACACAAGGCCACAGGGCCTGATGTTGTGTTTGCCCATTTAGATTTACTCTTCCCAGCCACTGGGTGCTTCCTAATCCTGGGCAAATGCTTACCATTACCTTATATAAGATTGTGTGGGTGGTGCCTGTGGCTGAGGGAGTAGGGCGCCGGCCCCATAAACTGGAGGTGGTGGGTTTAAACCCAGCCCCGGCCAAAAACTGCAAAAAAAAAAAGATTGTGTGGATGGGTGAACAGATTCACTTCTGCTGGAAAAGGTGTGAGCCCATGACATGGTAGTGGTGGGCAGGAGAGTCTGATCAGTTCTTGCATGGAGGTTATGAGAAGTAGAAGCCATTTTGGAATCCCACACACTAGCTGGTTGGGATGTGACCTGATAGGTGACACAGATTTGGATGGAGACATACTGACAGAGCCTGGGAAGAGGCTAGAACGGGTCAAGAACAGAGAACGACAGGGGCTGGAGAAGTCTCACCCATTGCCTTGTGATAGTGGTGGTAACAAGGCCTTCCTCTGTGCTCAACCCTGCCTTTTATTTTCTTGCAGTTACGCTATGATGATGAGGTGAAGCGGGTAGTAGCTGAGCCGGTGGAGCTGGCCCAAGAGTTCCGCAAGTTTGACCTGAACAGCCCCTGGGAGGCTTTCCCTGCCTATCGCCAGCCCCCTGAGAGTCCCAAACTTGAAGCCAGAGACCAGATACCTGAAGCCAAGAAGCCTGAAACCAAGTAGCTGCAGGGAAAGCATGTTGGTCCTAGAAAGCGCTTTAATCTATAATTGTGTGTCCATGTAAATAAATTCCTACTTAGACTTACATTTGTGTGCTTATAATGGGTAGAAGTGACACTTTGTTTTTGTTTTATATTTTCTTGCTTATTTTTATTTTTTTCTCTTTATTTCTTGGCTTTTGTTGTTGTTGAGACAGAGTCCCACCCTATGCCTTGAGCAGAGTGCAATGGCATCATAGCTCACTGCAACCTCAGACTCAAGCTGTGGGCATCCCGCTGCCTCAGCCTCCAGAAGCTGGGATTATAGGTGCTAACTGCAGCTCCTGGCTGGTTTTTCTTTGTTTGTTTGTTTGTTTTTTTGAGACAGCCTCAAGCTGTCACCCTGGATAGAGTACTGTGGCATCATAGCTCACAGCAACCTCCGATTCCTGGGCTCAAGCGAGTCTCCTGCCTCCGCCTCCCAAGTATCTGGGACTACAGGCGCCTGCCACAATGCCCAGCCATTTTTTGGTTGCAGCCGTCATTGTTGTTTGCCGGGCCTGGGCTGGATTCGAACCGCCAGCTTAGGTGTATGCGGCTGGCGCCTTAGCCCATTGAGCCACAGGCACCGAATCTGTTTGTTTTTTATGAGTCAGGGTCTCGCTCTCGCTCAGGCAAGTCTCGAACTCCTGAGCTCAAGCAGTTCTCCCTCCTCAGCCTCCCACAGTGCTGGGATTACAGGTGTGAGCCATGGCACCCAGCAGAAGTGACAATGATTGAGGAGAAGGAAGGTACAGACAGGTGTTTGCCTGCTTCCTTAGAGACACCCTCCCAAAAACACAATAGTGCAATTATAGACATGGTGAACTGCAGGCCTGGCTGTACTAAGGATTCTGGAGCTGTAATTGAAAGTTCTTAACAGTCCACGAGGGCCAGGATGGGTGTGGCACGGCCTCTAATGAGAACTGGAGGGGCCTCATCAACTGCTGAAGAAAGCCTTGTGTCACGGCAGACTGATAGCCATTGATAATCTAGGAGCCTGGATGGAACTAACCAGTGAAACCCCAGTCCACTTCTTATCCCACCCAAACATCCACAGGGTTCCATGAGCCGAGAGTCAGAGCCAGGAAGAATCTCAAGTCATTTCTAAGTCTTGAGCCCTGTGACCTGTTGTAACCTGATCACCCATCACCCTTGGGCTTATGAAATTGACCCAGTTAGTGCCCTGAACTGAGAATGTTGTTAGTAAACAGAGGAGTCTCAGGGCTGGGGCAAAAAATACTCAGGAGTTAAACTGGCCTATCTTACAGGAGAGAATGCTCCCTACCACAGCTGGTCTGGTCTGTTCAGCTATGGCTGAGTGCCTGAGATTGGAGTGTTTGGCTCTCTCTGTTCAAAGGGCCGCCCAGACGACCCACCATGCAGTTGGAAATTGGGACTTTGCAGCTGATGCTCTTGGCAGCTGAGGGTCTCCCTAGAGGCTGGGCTGGGTATTTGGGGCAGGCCTCATTTGCAAAATGTTTTGAAGTTGAGGACAGAGGGTAAGCTAATGTTACTGCCTAGGCTCGTTCTTACCCCTTCCCAGGGCTAAACTAGAGCTGTTTGCTACCAAACAAACACCTTTTTCCTATTAACTAAGCATCCTGCCCATCTGGGCAGGAAAGGGCTGAGGGCCTGACAAGCAGGGAGCCAGGTTCCTGCCAACAACCAAAGATTTCTCATTTCTTTTTTTTTTTTTCCTAGAGACAAGGGTCTCACTTTATCACCCTCAGTAGAGTGCCTCCAACTCCTGAGCTTAGGCGATTCTCTTGCCTCAGCCTCTTGAGTAGCTGGGACTACAGGCGCCCACTACAACTCCCGGCTATTTTTTTTGTTGCAGTTTGGCCGGGCCAGGTTTGAACCTGCCACCCTTGGTATATGGGGCTGGTACCCTACACACTGAGCCACAGGCGCCGCCCAGATTTCTCATTTCTAAGGGATGGAATGAGCCCTTGGGAGGTGACCAAGGCCACAGCTAGCCCCTCCCTGTTCAGCATTGAAGACTGACGTGTGTAACGGGTGTAAAGGAACTCGGAAACAGCCTGCAGTGGAAAGTTGGAGCCGAGGGTTGTGGCAGGCAGTTGAGGGAGCAGAGAGCTGTGAGGAGAGTGAGACTCAGAGGACGTGGTAGAGCATGGCTGCAACACTGCAGTTCCTGGCTTGCTTCATGGGAGCCATTTGTCTCCTCCATGGGGTGACTACAACCCAGCACCATGCAGGTACCAGGGCTTTGGGGTCAGTGGACAGGAGCCGAGAAAGGCTGTCAGTTGACAGCAGTACAGTTGGCTCTGAGCCTAGATGGGCATAGGAAATGTGGGCATTGATGAGTACCAGGTTGATGTGTGCAATGGTGGTAACGGTGTGAGTCTCATCCCCAGAACTGGAAAGATCTGGGTGAGCCTAGGGAAATAGCCCTAAGTGCCCTTAATGCCAGCGGTGACCAGAGTTGGGCCCTGGGTTTATTCTAGATGATGCTCACAGCAGGGTCTCTTGACCTGCCCTGGGCTTGGGACAATCACTGTAAGGGCTAGACAACACTGCAGGGTGTAGAATGGAGGAAGCTGCAGCAGAAGCTGCCCGGCTTGGCCCTGCGCTCCTACCTTGCACAGGGTCTACTAATGAAGAGGAGCAGGGAAAGAATAGGCTTTTCCAGAGGTCCTCATACTCTGGGGAGGGTCACTGGCACTGTCTTAGGTGACATTGTCCCCAAATGATTATAACAAACAGAAGTGGGAGGGGAAGGGTCTTGTGATCCATTCGCCTGGAGCTCTTTACCTAGGGCATTGTGCAAGTTAAAGGAGTCCTGGGCATTTGCCAAGATGGTAGTTGGGCTTGAGATGTTGCTTTTGGCATCACAAGAACTATGCCTGTGGCTCGGCGCCTGTGGCTCAGTAGGCTAAGGCGCCAGCCACGTATACCTGAGCTGGCGGGTTCGAATCCAGCCCGGCCCGCCAAACAATAATCGCTGCAACCAAAAAATGGCCGGGCGTTGTGGCAGGCACCTGTAGTCCCAGCTACTTGGGAGGCGGAGGCAGGAGACTCGCTTGAGCCCAGGAATTGGAGGTTGCTGTGAGCTGTGATGCCACAGCACTCTATCCAGGGGGACAGCTTGAGGCTCTGTCTAAAAAAAAAAAAAAAAAAAAAAAAATCCGTACAGGAGAAGAACTATGCCTGAGAGGGGGAATGTCAATGTGCATGTGTGTACATGTTTGGGAGGGGAGAAGGGGGCATGAGATGGCATTCCTGCCTTTTTGCAGATAAATGAATTACTAGGGATCCCTACCAGCTGAGGGCCATTTCTGGGAGGCTGGGGTGTTCAGAATGGAGCATGGCAGGGGCCTGACTCCTCTCTGCTGCCCCAGGGCAACCAATGGACAGCACCAACGTGGGAGGTGGCCTACAGGAGCCAGAGGCCCCGGAAGTGATGTTTGAGGTCTTTCCTCCCAGCCTGGGACATGGGGGTGGGCATGTCCAGGGGTCCCTAAACTCAGGGTTGGGAAGGGGGGATGTCTCAGGGTGGGCCTTCTGGGGTTGGGGGGACCCAGCATGAGTCCTACTACTTGCTTATGCCCCTGGACCATTCTTGCTCCCTGCCCTGCCCCCCAGGCCACAGCCCACCCCTTATAAGGCTCCCCTTACAGCTGCTCTGGGCTGGGCTGGAGCTGGATGTCATGGGGCAGCTGCATATCCAGGATGAGGAACTAGCATCCACACATCCAGGCCACCGACTCAGACTTCTCCTGCAGCACCACGTGCCTAGTGACTTGGAGGGTGTTGAACAGCGGCTACAGCAGTTCCAGGACCTGCGGAAGGGGCCTCCTCTCAGCCATTGGGACTTTGAACACCTGCTCCTCACAGGACTGTCCTGTGTCTACCGGCTTCATGCAGCTAATGAGGCTGAGGAGAGGGGTCGTTGGGCCCAGGTCTTCGCCCTCCTAGCACAGGAAACACTCTGGGACCTATGCAAGGGTTTCTGTCCCCAGGAACAGCCCCCATTGCTAGGGCCCTGGGCCTCCATCTTTGACCCCTTACCCTGAATCTCCCCTTTCATTGCCATTCCCTCCTTCCATTTCCCCATCCCTCCCACCTGGACCCATCCTGGGCAGGGAGTCCATCTGGCTCCTGGTTCTTTCTGTGTTTAGATTTCTGGTCTTGGCCACACGCTGGACACCACCACCCCCATCTTGTTGATATGCTAATAGCCCAGGCTCTGGGTCCCAGGGAGCAGGTAGAGAGCTAAGGGCCAGACTTGCAGGCTGTGTGTGTGTGTGTGTGAGTGTATCAGGAGTCAGGGGTAAAGCTTGAGAAAAGTGTTTAAGAGATGCTGAAAGGGAAGCAGCCCCCAAGTAAGTCCAGGTCAGACCCTCTGACTCCTACCCTGGGAGTCTGTGATGGGTTCTGTGCAAATTTACAGGCACCCTGCAAGTGCTCAGCAATCAGTACTAATTTACATACCCCCTTTAAGCACAACTAAGGCTCTGGGGTCTCTGAGCCCCCAAGTTCCCCATCTGGGCTGGGAGAACAGACTGAACTTACTAAGTTCTGTCTCTTGGAGTAAAGGGAAGCAGGTGGCAGAGCATTACCTCTTTGAGGGGAGGGAGGAAAAAAAGTCTTGGTCCATTTCTTTTTCTTTTTTTTTGCGGTTTTTGGCCGGTGGCGGGGTTTAAACCCGCCACCTCCGGGCATATGGGGCCAGCGCCCCACTCCTTTGAGCCACAGGTGCCACCCTGTCTTGGTCCATTTCAACAAGCCTCAGATAAACATCTGAGAAGAGGGAGTGAGGCTGGAAGAAGAACAATGGTGAGAAAAACAAACTGAAGTGGGCTGGGGGAGGTGTAGCCCTGATTCTCTATAGGTCTTCCCATAAAATGTTCTGTTCTGGCTTTCTGGAGCCTGTGTTATTCTATCTCAGAGTAAGTTGTCTAACTGCTGCCCTGAGCAAATGACTTTATCATCCTGAGAGGGCAAAGGTCAGGGTAACTCCTCATCCATTCCTATGTCCTACTAGGAAAACTAATAACCATTTCCAGGAATCCCATGCCCTCCTGGAGTAAGGTGCTGCTGTCTCAGAGGAATTGGCCCTGGCCGAAGAATGCGGTTCTAGGTCAGTGCGGAGGAGTCAAAGGGATGGATTGGACAGGGACATGAAGGGGAGAGTTAATATGGTTTATCAAATTCCCACCTCTTCGCCCTCCCAAGGGCTGACCCAGTCTGGTGCTCTGACCTCTAACCCCCACCTTGGGCCTATGTACCTGCAGTGGTCAGTGTCTTCCTGGTCCCAACCCGGATCAAAGACATAACAGTCAAGACAGAGGCGGGACTCTGGGCTGACAGTGCCAAGCAGGCCCACTTTATTGGCAGAGTCCAGCGAGCTGGGGAGGCAGGCCGGCGTGCTCGCACCGGCAGGCTTATCGGGCCGCAGTCCCAGCTTGGCATGCGCGCCCTCACGCCCCCGTCCTCCGAGGCTCTTCTCCCGGCCGGGGCTCAGAGCTCTGGGGGCCCAAGGCCCAGCGGGCCGGCAGGCGTGAGGTCGGGGTACACGAGGAAGCCGGAGAAGGTGATGTACTTGCCATGGTTGCTGTAAGCGCCGTAGCCGTCGTGGTCGTGGCTGAGCAGCCACACGGCGTCACCGCGCTGCAGTGGCAGCATTACACTCTGGCTCTGCATCTCTCGGCGCCGCGACGCGCCGTCGTCGTAAATCATGGCTTGCACCTCGTCACGGTTTTTCATCAGCTTCACTGACAGCGTCTTGCGCGGCAGCTTGCCCAACGTGAAAGAGAAGAAGTAGGCGCCCGGCAAGCGACAGCGAAACACCCCGGCCGCCGCGTCGAAGTCGCCGCCTATGTTGACGAGCTCAGTGTCGAAGGTGAGCGGCCGGTGCCTCGGCCCGGGGCCCGCGTCCGAGCCCACCAGGCTGCGCGTGCGCGCCGCCGAGAAGGCCGAGCGCGGCTCAGGGGGCGCGGGCGGGCCGCGCGCAGGCGCGTCGGCGTCGGCGTACACTAGGTAGCCGCTGAAGGTGGCGCCCGGCGCGCCGAGCGCGTACTGCGGGGCGCCATGCAGCCGCAGCCACACCGTGTCGCCGTAGTCGAGCTGTAGCATGGCGCTCTGGCTGGCTGCGCGCCGTGCGCCCGGCCGCCGCTGCTCGTCGAAGGCCAGCGCCTGCACCTCGTCGCGGTTGCGCACCAACATCACGGACAGGCTCTTGTGCGGGGCTTTGCCAGCCGTGAAGGAGAAGAAGTAGGCTCCCGGCACGCGGCAGCGGAACTGGCCGGTGGCCGCATCGAAGTCGCCCCCGATGTTCACGTACACCTTGTCGAAGGTCACCGCCATCTCCGACGTACCCTCCAGAGGGGTGGTGCGTGCCGCAGAGAAAGCGGAGCGCAGCTCGGAAGAGCCCAAGCCAGCGGCCGGGCCCAGTGCCCAGCAGGTCGCTGGGCCCAGGAGGCCCAGCAGAAGCGGCAGCATGGCGCCTGAAAGGAGATGGAGGGGAAGGACAGGAGGCTTGGGCAGGGGCCACCTCCAAGCGCCCAGTCCTCCGCCCTCTGCGACTGGGAAACGTGGGTTCTCTTCCCAGCCCTGCCTTTGATCCACAACTAGGTCTCCATTTTCTTACATACTTGAACTAGGCCAGGGGTTCTTTTTTTTTTCTGTACGGACAGAGTCTCACTTTATCGCCCTGGGCTTAGGCGATTCTCTTGCCTCAACCTCCCAAGTAGCTGGGACTACAGGCGCCCGCCACAAGGCTCGGCTATTTTTCTGTTTTTGCAGTTCGGCCGAGGCTGGGTTTGAACCCACCACCTTCGGTATATGGGGCCGGTGCCCTACTCAATGAGCCACAGGCACCGGCCAGGTCAGGGGTTCTTAAACTCTAGAGCCTCAGTATCACTGGGAAGGCTTATTAAACACATAGTTGGCCCACCCCCAGAGTTTATTTAGTAGGTCCAGAGAATTTTCTTTTTCTTTTCTTTTTTTTTTTGCAGTTTTTGGCCGGGGCCAGGTTTGAACCTGCCACCTGCGGTTTATGGGGCCAGCGCCCTATCCCTTTGAGCCACAGGCACCGCCCGAATTTTCATTTCTTACAAGTTCCTGGTGATGCTGATGCTGCTGGTCTAGGGACCACCCTTTGGTAGCTGTTGGATTAGACTAGTGATTTTCCAAACACTGAAACCTTTTTCCCAAGTGAAAGCTCCCATGCGTATGTGAGCTCACACAGACCAGTGGAAATGCTCTGGTTGTCTGCTAGGGCCACCTCTGCCCCTCCCCAGAGGCCCTGGCAAAACAACAGGTGTTCAGGGGTCTCTGAATTTCTCTCAGCCTCCAGATGGCTGCATTTTCCTGTGGCTAATTTTTGGTCCTTGGCCTGTCCCTCACACAGGATAGGAAAGGAAACAACTCCCTGACCCCATTCAGGTCAGCTCTCCCAGACACTGGGCCTCTGCCCTGCGCTGGGGAGGCCAGAACAGTTGTTTGGGGTAGCTCCCTCCCCCTTGTAATCAGTGTAAAGGAGAAGGCGAATCCTTCCTCTATGCTTGGCTACTGCTAATTGAGGAAAAGGAAAGGCCAGAGGCTGCTAGGGATAAGGAGGGAGAGCAATTCCAGAAGGGGTTTGGCAAGCTGTGAAGTCAGCAACTTTGCTCCTCAGTAGTAGTGGAAAGGACAGATGCCTAGTTCTGGGGCTAGTCCTGACACTACCACTTACATGCTGTGAAAACTTGGGCAAGTTCCTTAACTTCTCTGGGCATGGCTTCCTAGTAAATGGAGGAGACTGGGGGGAGACCTGCCTCACTAGTTTAGTGCGAGGATGCTGAGATAACAAGTGTGAACATAGTCTGCAAACAGCCACGCTACACAGGTGTGCAGAGGCTTCTGTTCTTGGCCCTGAGAAAAGGAATCTGACCCAGTTCTTCACAGAGAGGTTAGGGACGTAACTCCTACTGCTGAGAGCTTGATGAAGGCACTACTTAATTAGTAGGGCATGGTCTTTGGGTCTTGATAACCAAAGTGGAGACAGGCTGGGAGAACACCCTGGAGTGTGTGTAGCTTTGTGTCTCTTAGAGACAGTGGAGGTCTGCTGAGAAAGGTTGACAGGTACAGCTGTACAGAGGAGTCCAGCACAAGAATTCTCATCTGAGGGTAGGCAGGAGCTTGAATCTAGCTCACATTCCCCCCCAGCTGTTGGAGGGGCACCTGGGTAAAGTGTGCCTTCTAGTAACTCTCATAATAAAGACCCCAAGTCTTGCTCGGCGCCTGTGGCTCAACGGGCTAAGGCGCCAGCCACGTACACCTGAGCTGGCGGGTTCAAATCCAGCCCGGGCCCGCCAAACAACAATGATGGCTGCAACCAAAAAATGGCCGGGTGTTGTGGCGGGCGCCTGTGGTCCCAGCTACTTGGGAGGCGGAGGCAAGAGATTTGCTTGAGCCCAGGAATTGAAGGTTGCTGTGAGCTGTGATGCCACAGCACTCTCTCTAGGGTGACAGCTCGAGGCTCTGTCTCAAAGAAAAAAAAAAACAATACCCTTGGTGGCGATGCCTGTGGCTCAGTGAGTAGGGTGCCAGCCCCATATACGGAGGGTGGCGGGTTACAACCCAGCCCCAGCCAAACCGCAACAAAAAATAGCTGGGCATTGTGGTGGGCACCTGTAGTCCCAGCTACTCTGGAGGCTGAGGCAGGAGAATCACCTAAGGAGGTTTCTGTGAGCTGTGACTCCACTGCACTCTACCAAGGGCAATAAAGTGAGATTCTGTCTCTAAAAAAAATTACCCTTGGTGAGGACAGGGAGGAGGGAAGGAGCCCATCTACAGTGGTGAAGACTGCACCTCACTATCTAGTTCATTCCCTTCTACAGAGCTCTTTTAGATGCATCTGGTCTCTGCAAACCTTCGAGAAAGGAGGGGCCTCTACCATTTTGTAGATGGGAAAGCTGATCCCCCAAGAAAGGGAAGCATTTTGGCCCAAAATCACACACAGAACAATGAGGCAAGCTTTGAATAGAGGTTTTTTAAACTCCAAATTCAGTGTGCCTGCCTCTCCATCACCCTTCCCTCATAGACACAGGCATCTCCAGTCAACTTGTCTTCTGCCTCAGTTTCCACTTTTGCAAACACTATAGCTCAGGGGAAAGGAGAAAGAAAGCAAAACCAAATAAAAGCAAGCAAACAAAAAACTCTCCAGCGTTATGTCTTCTGGGAGCATTGGGAACAGCTCAACTCTTCCTGCTACTTTCCTAGCAGGTCATGCACCAGATGATCTCTCTGCCATGTCTACTGCAGCCTGCTAGTGCCAAAGGGTCTTCTTGTGTGCCTGGTGCCCAGCCTTCGTTTCACTCACCAGTGCCCATTTTCCGGGTCCCTGGGTCCCCATCCTTCCTAAAATCCCTTCCCTGGGTGGGTCATAGGTGGGAGGGAGACAGAGGGTGTCATAGCTCCAGGGATGGAAATGGCTGTCCTCAGCTCTGTCCAGGTGGGGCTCAAAATAGACGTCTTCAGAGAGAAAAACTGGGACACAACTGGGCTGACGACCCAAAGCGCCAAACCAACGAAGAGATGTAGCGATGTCAGGTTGAGGGGACCTCACAGCCCCTCTCCCCGCCACTCTGCAGGTAACCCCTCCCTCCAGCCTAGCTGGAACCACCTTCCCCACCTACCTCGAAAGCCCTTCATCCTCCCAAGAAGGTAAACCCACTTTCACAAAAGCCAATCAATCCATTCTCGTGGAAAAGATAATCACCTAGAAAGGGGTACCCAACCCTCTCTACCCAGACCTCCTATCATCCATCCCTTCGGCGTAAAAGCCCTAGAGCCTCTTTCATAAAAGGGCTCGCAGGTCCTCCTTTCAAGGAAAAAGGACCCACTTTCACCGCGCCTTCCCTTGTAGCCTTCCCCTCCAAACCCGCCCCCCCCCCGCTTCCCATAAAGGGAAACCTTGGATCGCCCCTCCCCGGAGCTGCCCTCACCTGGCGGGGGCGGCGGGCGGGTCAGGTTCCGTCCGAGCCCGCGATCCGTCTGCGGGCTCCGGGCTGCGGGCTCCGCGCGGGCGCCGGGGCTGCGCACTGACCGCCCGCGCTGCGGCGGCGCCCGGCCTGGCGGGGGCGGCAGGAGCTTGGGCCGCTCCTCGGGGCTCGGAGACTGCGAGCAAGACGATGGGGGGCCGGACGGGTCGTGAGGGAAAGCTAAGGTCAGCTACGGAGGGAGCCTAGCGAGCCGCAGAGGCGGGAGGAGAGGCAGTGGCGAGGCAGAAGCGGGAGAGGAAGGGAGTAGGGAGAGGGAGGGGCGCGCCGAGGAGGGGCAGCCGAGCAGCGGGGCTCAGGGGCACCGCACGGAGCCTGCGCCAAGCGCAGGACCCTTCCTCGTCGGTGACCTCTGTCCTCTAGGCATCATTAATCCAAGTAAGCAGATGAGGAAAGTGAGGTGCCAAAGGGGAAACCGAGGCCCGAGGCAGAGGACAAACTAGGTGTGAGTCACTCTACAGACCAGCTTCCTCCCTGGTTTGGGGAAGGAGGGCTGCAAGTACAGTGGAAGGTGAGATTTTGCCTGGGACAGATGTCCAGGCTTAACTGCCTTGGAAGAGGGTGTCTGAGGGAAGAGAGGATAAATGGGTCAATGTTGCCAGTGAAGGAAGAGCTTGAAATGACTTAGTTTTTCCCCCTCACCTGCAAATCGGAAAATGACCATAATCCCTTAGGAAAGACCAAGTCCGCAGGCATCAGAGCATCTACTTGTGTCCTCCTGGGATGGAGGTGAGTAAGGAAGAAAGGTCCTTGGGGCAGAATTGAATTTTCTGCTGGAAAGTTTGTGCCTGTGAGAAGGGAGAGCGTTGAGAAGGGCAAAGGGAGGGCTAGAGGGACCTCTGGAGAGAGAAATTGATACACTGCCTAGCTGGGGCCAGGTTAGCAAAAGTCCATCAGGGTGCCAGGGTGCCATCTTCCCACCTTAACACTCACCAGAAGCCTGGCTTCCAGTGGCCTCCACTCTGGGGACGGATCCTATGACAGGAGCTAGGACTCCCTTCCTCTAAGCTGCTGTTCTTCCCCATTACAGCCTTAGAGGTGACCACCTGCCTGGCCCTCAGCAAATGCTGACTGAGCTCCACTCTCAGCTGCCAGCAGTTGGATGTCCCCCACCTGCCCCTGGTTGACTAAGGAGGCTTGGGTTCTAGTCTTTTTTTTTTTTTCTTTGAGACAGAGTCTTTTTCACCCTTAGTGGAGTGCCCTAGTGTCATAGCTCACAGCAAACTCAAATTCTTGGGCTTAAGCGATTCTCTTGCCTCATCCTCCCAAGTAGCTGGGACTACAGGCACCCACCATAATGCCTGGCTATTTTTTTAAGAGACAAGGTCTCGAACTCATGAGCTCAAGCAATCTACCTTTCTCGGCCTCCCAGAGTGCTAGGATTACAGGCGTGAGTCATTGTGCCCAGCCTTGGGCTCTTGTCTTAAATCTGCCACAGACTTACTGTGCAGTCCCAGCATTTTTTTTTTGGCCAGGGCTGGGTGTGAATCCACCACCTCTGGTATATGGGGCTGGCACCCCAGTCACTGAGCCACAGGTGCTGACCCCAGTCCCTGCATTTTTAATGTATTGTATCTCTTCTGGGCCAGAAGGGTGGGGCTGCCCTCTTGAAGATGTGATGCCAGTGGTGGGCAGGAAGAGGAGAATAGGCTCAGGAGCTGGCTCAGGCTGAGAGCCATTTGACACTCTCTCTAGATCCACAAGGAGTTCTCACCAGAGAAGTCAGGGTCGGGGTAGAGAAAGGGGACTAGAGAAGATGATGGCAGGTTTGCTTCAGAGTACAGGGAAAAAGCCACTGGGGAAGGGATAAGGAGAAAGACAATGAATTGAGGGCAGAGTGGGGTAGAGGGTGAATGGTATACCAGAATGTAAGTTAGAAGGAGGAAACAGCAGGTTTCACGGAAGAGCCCAAGCTAGGTTGTAGGGTTGTAGTCTCTGCTCACCTGGCAACCAAAATAATTTTTTTTCTTTGAGAAAGAGTCTCACTCTGTTGCCCTTGGTAGAATGCTATGGACTCATAGCTCACAGCAAACTCAAACTCTTAGGCTTTTTGCCCAGGAGGGGCTTTAAAGGGGCCATCTCAGCTGGGAGGCCCACTCTTTTTATTAATTTTTTTTTTTTTTGAGACAAGAGTCTCACTATGTCAACCTCGGTAGAGTGCCATGGCGACACAGCTCACAGCAACTTTCTCTTGGGTTTACGCGATTCTCTTGCCTCAGCCTCCCAAGTAGTTGGGACTACAGGCTCCTGCCACAATGCCCAGCTAGTTTTTGTAATTGTCATCGTTTGGTAGACCTGGGCCGGTTCGAATGGCTGGCGCCCTAACCTCTGAGCTACAGGAGCTGAGCCTCAAGCAATCTTCTTGCCTCAGCCTCCTGAGTAGCTGGAACTACAGGCATCTGCCACAATGCCCGGCTAGTTTTTCTATTTCTATTTTTTTTTTTTTTTTGAGACAGAGCCTCAAGCTGTCACCCTGGATAGAGTGACATTGCATCACAGCTCACAGCAACCTCCAATTCCTGGGCTCAAGCGAGTCTCCTACCTCCGCCTCCCAAGTAGCTGGGACTACAGGCGCCCGCCACAACACCCAGCCATTTTTTGGTTGCAGCCGTCATTGTTGTTTGGCGGGCCCGGGCTGGATTCGAACCTGCCAGCTCAGGTGTACGTGACTGGCGCCTTAGCCCGTTGAGCCACAGGCGCCGAGCCTCTAAATTCTATTACATTAATCTCCATGTCTATCCTTGTGTCAGTTCCACACTTTTTTTTTTTTATAAAGGATGTACACCACATTTATTATTTCATCATCTTCGTGCTATAACCTAACCTTCTTTTCATGGAGATGTATTCCATGTAGAAACTTACAGAGAGAAAATTCCTTCCTCCTCAATTTGCAAATCAAAATTTTAAAAGCAAAATCTTTGACATGATAGGAAGACATTTTTATAAGCAGATACTGACTTAAGCTTAACGCATCAAAGTTTAAGATACCTAAAGACAGAGGCAAGAACAAACTGTTATTTAACCTTTAAATAACTGGTCTATACTTGCTTCAAATCCATAAATATTTAAATGTATTTCTTTCTGCTATCATAAAAATGAAGATAACCTTCAGTTTAATAGCTTTTGAAGATGTTAATTTCATGAAGAAATAAAAAAGATTAACTTTCTTCATGAAAGTCCAATAATTAGCTGAACCCTAACTACCCCAAGGCCATAAAAATGATCTAAAGTAGATAAAAGGGCCTAGCAAGTTAATATTAAAAATGATTACTCATATGTTCTTCTACTAAAGCAATTCATGTAAACAGAATGTTAAAAACTTGTTTATGTTTAAAGATTTCGTTAATATCCAAGGAATCCCAACTTTGAGCTTTTATATCCAGCACTATAATATGTGAAAATACTACAGAGCCTCATATAAAAAAAGCTCAGTGATAAAATTCCAAATATAAAATGGCCTAAATGTCAGTAATACTTACAATCTCCATAACCTTTTACTATCTAAAAGTTCAAAGCCACCAATCTTTTTCAGTGTTTTGAGTCATCAAAATAGTCATTATATATTCAGGTTTAAAACTAAATTTCTCCTCTCACAATATGGAGGCACGGTCGGAAGAGACAGAGGTCCACACATCTTTGATTACTATTGATTTGTAGTAAGCTGTGAAATCAGGAGGTGTGAATTCTACGTTTTTCTTGTTTGTCAAGATTGTTTTAGCTATTGTGAGTTCTCTAATAATTTCATATGAATTTTAGAATCAGCTTGTCAATTTATGCAAAGTCAGATGGGGTTCTGATAGGGGTTGCATTGAATTTGTACACTGATTTGGGGATTATTGCCTTCTAAACATTAAGTCTTCTGAACCATGAACAGGATGTTTTTCCAGTTGTTAAATCCTCTTCAATTTCTTTCAACAATGTTTTATAGTTTTAGAGGGTTCAGAGTGTGTTTTACACACTCTTATTTATCCCTAAGTATTTTATTCTTTTGACGCTATAGGAAATGGAATCGTCTGCTTAATTTCATTTGCAGATTGTTTGAAGTGTTTGGAAATACAGCTGATTTTTGTATATTGATCTGTATAACAATGACTTACTGAAGTCATTATTAGATTTTTTAGTGGAGTCTTTAGGATTTTCTATATATGAGATCATGTTATCTACACACAGAGATAATGTAGCCAGAATCTTTCTCTGCTAGGTCCTTGGTCTCAGAGATTTGAAGAATGAATCCATGGACCACCACAAGTAAGCAAAAGGACAGTTTTTTATTGATAGATAAGGAGAGAGAAAAAAGCCTTCCACTCACCAAAGGGGCATTCAGAGCAAGTAGCCCATGTGGGCCTTCTGTCTTGGGGTTTATATACAGCTCTTCCTACCCTTCAGGCAGGGTGATTTAGGGAGATGGGATGTCACAACTATTTGCCACAAGGGGCCAAAGGGCAGAATTTTAAAACTGCACTTGTCGGGCGGCGCCTGTGGCTCAAAGGAGTAGGGTGCCAGCCCCATATGCCGGAGGTTGCGGGTTCAAACCCAGCCCCAGCCAAAAAAAACCCTGCGCTTGTATAGTAGGAATGCAGAGTCTTGTTTTGTTTAGAATGTGTTCTGTTTCAGGAGTGGCAGCTTAGGGGAGATGCTGATCCAACTGGCTCTTGCATTGCTTGGGTCCAGAGAACATGGTTGAGCTTGGCCAAAAAATAGGGTTCATGTCCATTCCACAAAGAACAGGCGAGAACCTGTACCAATAGTTTATAATTCTTCCTTTCCTAACTGGATGCCTTTTATTTCTGTTTCTTACCTAACTGCCCTGGCTAGAATCTCCAGTACAATGTTGAATAGAAGTGTCAAGAATAGAAATACTGGTCAAATGTGGTGGCTCATACCTGTAATCCTAGCACTCTGGGAGGCCAAGGCAGATGGATTGCTTGAGCTCAGGAGTTGGAGACCTAAGCAAGAATGAGACCCCATCTCTACTAAAAATACAATAACTAGGGCAGTGCCCGTAGCTCAGTGGGTAGACCACCAGCCACATACACCAAGGCTGCGGGTTAGAACCCGGCCTGGGCCAGCTGGACAACAATGACAACTGCAACAACAACAAAAAATAACCGGGCATTATGGCGGGCGCCTGTAGTCCCAACTACTTGGGAAGCTGAGCCAAGAGAATCACTTAAGCCCAGGAGTTTGAGGTTGCTGTGAGCGGTGATGCCACAGCACTCTACCTAAGGGCAACATAATGAGACTGTCTCAGAAAAAAAAAAAAATAGATAAACTAGCTGGACACAATGGTGCAGGTCTGTTGTTTCAGCTACTCAGGAGGCTCAGGCAAGAGAATTGCTGAAGTCCAAGAGTTTGAGGTTGCTGTGAGCTATGGTGCCATCCAGGGCAACAGAGTGAGACTGTCTTAAAAAAAAAAATAGAAAAACTTGTTCCTGATCTTAGGGGAATAACATCAGTCTTCATTTTGTAGGAGATTAATTAGCTGTGGCTTTTTCATTGGTATCCTTTATCAGGTTGAGGAAACTCCATCCTACCTGTGGTTAGGTGTTTTTGTCATGAAAGGGTGTTGGATTTTGTCAAATATGTTTTCTGCATCTATTAAGATAAAGTAATTTTTGCTTTTTATTCAGTTGATACAATGTATTACATTAAATCATTTTTTTTGTTTTTGTTTTTGTTTTTTTTTTTTTGAGACAGAGCCTCAAGCTGTCGCCCTGGGTAGAGTGCCGTGGCATCACAGCTCACAGCCACCTCCAACTCCTGGGCTCAAGCAATTCTCCTGCCTCCACCTCCCAAGTAGCTGGGACTACAGGCGCCCACCACAACGCCCGGCCATTTTTTTGGTTGCAGCCGTCATTGTTGTTCGGCGGGTCCGGGCTGGATTTGAACCCGCCAGCTCAGGTGTACATAGCTGGCGCCTTAGCCCGTTGAGCCACAGGCGCCGGGCCTAAATCATTGTTTTAAAATGTCCTTGGGATTTGCTTTAATCCAACGTGGTGAGGTGACAGACAAGTGCTTTAGAGTTCCCTGGAGGAGAGGGCACGTGCCATGTTCTGTCACATGGGGGAATGCCAAGATTGGGCAGAAGCATCTAAGGAAAAAGCACATACCAGAGCCTTTATCACGATTCCTGTGGGAAGGAATGGGCAAGGCAGGGTAGGCAACTTTCAGCAAGTTTAGGATTGGATGTATGGATAATTTTGGTGTGCTCTGGCCCATAGAAAATGGTGTTTAGTTCTCCAGTTTTTGGTTTCAGGGGTGATTTAGTGGCTTTGGTGTATGAGAATTAGATAAAGGAGGTGGTTGGGCGTATGGGCCTTGGATTGTTTGCATGTGACAGGCAAGATGTTTGCATTTTCTAGGAATTTGATAGCCCTGGGAGGGGCAGTCTCTTCAGGGCCCAGATGTCAAAGCATCATAAAATACAGTTGTCCAGAGGATGCCACAGTCATGGAATAGTGCTAAAAAGACATAACCTCTCATAATTATGACATAATTTTGTGACTGGTTACAAGTAAATAAATGTCTCTAAGTTTATAAATATATAGAAAAGGGGACAGTGCCTGTGGCTCAAGGAGTAGGGCACCAGCCCCATAAAGCAGGAGTGGTGGGTTCAAGCACGGCCCTGGCCAAAACTGCAAAAAATAAAAAATAAAAAATTAATAATAATAAAATAAAAATACATAGAAAAAAATTTAAAACATGATTAATACAATAATTTTCCATTGTTGAACCAACCATGTAGCCCTAGGATAAATTGTATTTGCTCATGGTGTATAATTCTATTTATGTATTGCTGGATTCAGTTTGACAATGTTTTGTTGAGGGTTTATATCCATATTCAAAAGAAATATTGGTTTTGGCTTGGCACCTGTAGCTCCAAGGGTGTTAGGGTGCCATCCACATACACTGAGGCTGGCAGGTTTGAATCCAGCCCGGGCCCGCCAACCAACAATGACAACTGCAACCAAAAAATAGCCAGGTGTTGTGACGGGCACCTGTAGTCCCACCTACTTGGGAGGCTGAGGCAAGAGAATCGCTAAGCCCAAGACCTTGCAGTTGCTGGGAGCTGTGATGCCACTGCCCTCTACCAAGGGCAACACAGTGAGACACTGTCTCAAAAAAAAGAAAGACAAAGTAAACTCTCCATTCCATGAACAGGGGCTTGTGGAAGAGGGAGCCTCCCAACTCACCTCGGACTTAGCCTCAGCAAAGGTAGATGGAGGCAGAATGAGAAATGCTGATGTCCTGGCCTTCCCGGGAGGAAAGCCTTCCCCCTGGGTCTGGGCCGGAGAAATGCCCTTTGTTCTTAGCTCCACAGTCTGGAGTCGTCTCTACCAGGCTGGGCTGGCAGTGGGTACAAAGGGAATAGTCTTGCTCCAAATACTACAGACTCTTCCTTTTCTTTTTCTTTTTGAGACAGAGCCTCAAGCTATCACCCTGGATAGAGTGCTATGGCATCACAGCTCACAGCAACCTCCAATTCCTGGGCTCAAGCGAGTCTCTTGCCTCTGCCTCCCAAGTAGTTGGGACCACAGGCACCCGCCACAACGTCCGGCCGTTTTTTGGTTGCAGCCATCATTGTTGTTTGGCGGGCCCAGGCTGGATTCGAACCCGCCAACTCAGGTGTACGTGGCTGGCGCCTTAGCCTGTTGAGCCACAGGCGCTGAGCCTCCCCCCCCCCTTTTTTTTTTAAACAAATTTTGGTATCTTTTCTTTTCTTTTCCTTTGAGACAGAGTCTCACTTTGCCACCCTGGGTAGAGTGCCATGGCTTCACAGCTCACAGCAACCTCAAACTCTTGGGACAAGTGATTCTCCTGCCTCGGCTTCCCAAGTAGCTGGGATTACAGGCGCTTGCCACAACGCCCGGCTTGTTTTTCTACTTTTAGTAGAGATAGGGTCTGGTTCTTGCTCAGGCTAAAGGGATCAAGGGATACTCCCAGAGTGCTAGGATACAGGTGTGAGCCACTGCTGGTATATTTTCCTGAATAAATATTTCTTCACTTGATGTTGGCCCTTAGGACCATTCCAGAGGCATAAGATGGTTGTTTTTTCCTTTCATTGATGATTTTTCACTAGTTTCATGAGAGAGGAGGATAGCTGTGTGGGAAGTCAATCTCCCCACTGCTTTGGTGCTCGCTACTCATACGGTCTCGTGTTTGAGAGCCAGCTATTCTCAGAAGATTAACATGACCACGGCCAAGGCGTCGGAGAATTCCGAGGAGTATGAGAAAAATGACTTGTAACAGCTGCTAAGAAAAACAACGATTAGAGAAGAAACAGCAAATGGTAAATTCCTGGCTTAACTTCTTACTAGGTATGAATATGCAGAAAACAACTTGAATAAGAAAAAACATAGTGGGCTCGGCGCCTGTGGCTCAGCCAGCCACATACACTTGAGCTGGCGGGTTCGAATCCAGCCCGGGCCCGCCAAACAATGACGGCTGCAACCAAAAAATGGCCGGGCGTTGTGGCGGGCGCCTGTAGTCCCAGCTACTTGGGAGGTGAAGGCAGGAGACTTGCTTGAGCCCAGGAATTGGAGGTTGCTGTGAGCTGTGATGTCACAGCACTCTATCCAGGGTGACAGCTTGAGGCTCTGTCTCAAAAAAAAAAAAAGAAAGAAAGAAAAAACGTAGTGACTGACTCTGAATTTGTAACTTGACCCCAAAGGGAGAAGAATTCAGGGAGCAGTTGTGTGATTTCCATGCATTCCAGAACCACCACGGCCATACAGGACCCGAAGAAGCCAGAGCAGGTGAAGACGTTTACATTTGACCGAGCGTTTAGGTCTCACAGGGGATTTCAAAAGGATAAAGACGGTGTCCTGATTTCAGCTGATCCCAGTAGTGAATTTGCAGGCCAGGTAAATTGCTTTAAAACACAATTTCTTTCTTTCTTTTTTTTTATTTTTATTTTTATTTTTTTGAGACAGAGGCTCAAGCTGTCACCCTGGATTAGAGTGCTGTGGCATCACAGCTCACAGCAACCTCCAATTCCTGGGCTCAAGCGAGTCTCTTGTCTCTGCCTCCCAAGTAGCTGGGACTACAGGTGCTCGCCACAACACCCGGCCATTTTTTGGTTGCAGCCATCATTGTTGTTTGGCGGGCCCAGGCTGGATTCGAAGCTCAGGTGTACGTGGCTGGCGCCTTAGCCGTTGAGCCACAGGCGCCGAGCCTAAAACACAATTTCAATGCTAGATTTTCGGGGGTTTTTTTCTGCCTTTTATTTACAGGCACCCTACCACAATGCCTGCCTATCTTTTAGAGACGGGGTCTCAAACTCCTGCTCAGGCTGCTCTTGAACTTGTGAGCTCAGGCGATCCACCTGCCTTGGCCCCCCAGAGTGCTAGGATTATAGGCATGAGCCACTGCGCCTGGCCCTAGAAAGATCGATTTTTAAAGGAAAAGATTTGATCAGAGTTTTCACCACAAATGTATAAATTATCTAAAACCAATGAAAAAATGTTCACTATGGTCATTAGGGAAATGTAAAAGAGTACTACAATGATAAAACCCATCCATGAGGCTGGGTGCCTGTAGGTCAGCAGTTAGGGCACCGGCCGCATGCATCCAGGCCTGGTGGATTCAAACCCGGCCTGAGTCTGCTAAACAAACAAACAAACAAAAAAATAGCCGGGCGTTGTGGCGAGTGCCTGTAGGCCCTCCTAGCTACTAGGGAGTCTGAAGCATGAGAATCATTTAAGTCCAAGAGTTGGAGGTCGCTGTGAGGTGTGACACCACAGCACTCTACCAAGGGCAACACAGTGAGCCTGTCTTAAAAAAAAAAAAAATTGCATCCATGAAAATAACAAAAATTAAAAACTGACCAATAGCAAGTGTTGGCACACATGTGGAAAAACTGGAACTCTCAGATAGTGCTTATGGCAATGCAATGGCTCAGTTATTTAGGAAGATAGGCAGTTTCCAAATGAAAATGGTCTGTAGCATTTTTTAAATAACTTACATACAACCCAGCAATTCCAAGAGAAATAAAAATGTGTGTCTTTGAAACACTTGAATGCGTATGTCCACAGCAGCTTCACATAGAATGATTCTCCAACTGAAAACAAGTCAAATGTCCATCAACTAGTGAGCGGAAAATAAAATTGTGACACTCTATTTATAAAACAGAATATGATTCAGCAATAATAGGAACTGCTAATGTATTATATGCATTGGCACGAATGGATCTCAAAGCATCGTGCTAAGTGGAAGGTATATACTACACAACACCACTCAAATGGCAATTCTAGAAAAAACCAAAAGCATTATTTCAGAACGTAAATTAGCGGCCAGGGCCTGGAGGTGGGAAGGAGGCACCTGACTGCAAAGTTGCACAGGTAAATTTTTGAGGAAATTAAAATGAAACAAAAATATCTTGATCATGGTGGTAGCCACATAGCCGAATGTGAGGAGCATACCAAACTCAAACTGTATACTTAATATGAATGAATTTAACAGGCATTAAGTTTATTTCGGTAAAGACAATTTCACAAGACCGCAGGAAATGCTATAAATAATTTCTCGTCCCATCCCCAAATGAGTTTTTCTTGAACACTCGTTAAAACACTATAGCATTGGCTCGGCGCTCATAGCTCAGCAGTTAGGATGCTGGCTACATATACCGCAGCAGGTAGGTTCGAATCCAGCCTGGGCCTGCTAAACAATGACAACTGCAACAAAAAAATAGCTAGGAGCCTGTAGTCCCAGCTACTTGAGAGGCTGAGGCAAGAGAATCGCTTAATCCCAAGAGTTGGAGGTTACTGTGAACTGTGACATCACGTCACTCTACAGAGGGCAACAAAATGAGACTGTCTCCAAAAAAAAAACACTACAGAGCAGCGCCTGTGGCTCATCGAGTAGGGCGCCGGGCCCATATACCGAAGGTGGTGGGTTCAAACTTGGCCTCCGCCGAATGCAAAAACAAAACAAACAAAAAACAAAACACTACAGTATTACTGTTTCAAATGTTACAGTGTAAGTTAATGTCTCCAATATTTGATTATAGGAGAGTGGGCAGAAGAAATTAGAAATATTTATCTAATATTCAAGTAACTGACACCCAAGAGATATGTCAATGGAAAACCTTATAGGAAAAAACTGTAGAGCTAGCAAAATTCACAAAAATGATTCTATTATCTACCAATGATTTCATTTATTTTATTTATTTATTTTTTTTGAGACAGAGCCTCAAGCTGTCACCCTGGAGAGAGTGCTGTGGCATCACAGCTCACAGCAACCTCCAATTCCCGGTCTCAAGCGAGTCTCCTGCCTCCGCCTTCCAAGTAACTGGGACTACAGTCACCCTCCCCAACGCCCAGCCATTTTTTGGTTGCAGCCGTCATTGTTGTTTGGCGGGTCAGGGCTGGATTCGAACCCGCCAGCTCAGGTGTACGTGGCTGGCACCTTAGGCCGTTGAGCCACAGGCGCCGAGCCGATTTCATTTATTTTAAAAAATCCGTATTACATGTTTGAAGTTTTCAATCCATAACAATTAAGGCCCAAAAACATTTCCCCAAATCTCCAACAGCGCTGAGAAGACAGCCAAGCGAGTTGCTTCACTCAGCTTAAAGAGCACTCCTGAGGTTTAGCTAATAGCTCCTACGTGGAGTAGACATCCATCATATAAATACATTTTTCTGTTAAATGTGTGGTCACAGCATTCTGGGAAACCATTGGTCTGATGCCCCATTTTAGGCCTGGAACGCCCCCAACCCTTCATATTATCTTTTACTCCTTTCTCACAAGAAACAAATAATATAAGATTAGCTGTGGTCTATTGTCGGTGTGTGAATTACACAGTGGGTATATGCAACTTTCCCAGAAATAAAAATTGAACAAATTATACAAATGTATATTTCACAACAAATGGAGCTTCTAATGCTCACTTACTGGGTTTCATTAATTGCTACTGGGCTTAGGAACAGTCTCAAATAAGAGGCCTAGACCAGGCACAGTGGCTCATGCCTATAATCCCAGCATTTTGGGAGGCTGCGGTGCGAAGATAGCTTGAGAGAAGTTCAAGACCAACCCAAGCAACATAGACAGACCCCACCTCTACCAAAATCCAGTAAAACTAGCTGGGTGTTTGCGGGCCTGAGGTCCCAGCAACTTTGGAGACTGAGGCAAAAGGATCACTTGAGCCCAGGAGTTTGAGGTTACAGTAAACTATGATCACGCCACAGCACTCCAGTCCAGACAACAGAGTGAGACCCTATCTCCAAAAAACAACAAAATAATACGAGAACTACTGCTGGCCGTAGCCATGGCCTTGATGATGAAAGGACCCAGATCATACGCCCTCTCTCCCCAGCAATTGTGGGCACAAGCATCTCTGTGTTGCACTTTAACAATCGGAATTTGCACAAATGTACGTGTTGAACAAATACTTGGGAACCACTAAGTCTTGTGAAAAAAAGGAGGCAGCTCACAAGCAGGGGACTAAAATTAGCATGACACTGTTGTTTTTGCGACACTATTGTTTGCATTAAAGAATAAGGAAGTATAAAACACTTTGGTCTGTGTGCCTTGGTGCCAATAATTTTTTGTCTAGTTGCTTCATTTGAAAGGCCAGGTGTTTGGAAGGCCTGTAAAATACTCAAGTTCATTATTGATGGATACTAGCTAGTTCAAAATATATCTGATAATAGGACCCAGGCATGTAAATGAGTGTTTTTCCAATTGACAAATCCTTTTCTGGTTTCCAGTTTTACCCCACTATTCCTAACTCAGCATCTGAGTTGTGGGTCAAGTAGGTCATAAGATATGAAGGTGGAACTTATCAAAACCAGAATATTAGATTTTAAGAGTTCTGAGAAAAGGCTCGGCACCTGTGGCTCAAGCAGCTAAGGCGCCAGCCACATACACCTGAGCTGGCGGGTTCGAATCTAGCCCTGGTTCACCAAACAATGACGGCTGCAACCAAACCGGGCGTTGTGGTGGGCGCCTGTAGTCCCGGCTACTTGGGAGGCGGAGGCAGGAGACTCGCTTGAGCCCAAGAGTTGGAGGTTGCTGTGAGCTGTGATGCCACAGCACTCTACCCAGGGCAACAGATTGAGGCTCTATCTCAAAAAAAAAAAAAAAAAAAAAGGAGTAACTGCCCGTGCCATTGGCCTGTGCTGAACTAGACACCCGTGGATCTTCTTTCCAGAGAGATGTTTTCCACGACCTTGGCAGAGGGGTTCTGGAGAGCGCGTGGCAAGGCTATAACGCTACTCTCCTGGCCTACGGCCAAACTGGCTCTGGGAAGAGTTATTCCATGGTCGGATTTGGTGCAAACAAGGCTATGATACCCAACGTGTGTGAGGAGCTCTTTCACGCAATTGAGAACCAGGAGAAAAATCAAGAATACCAGGTATGTGCTCTAGAACCCCTTCCTTAAGGAATTGTACTTTTTCGTTGTGGACCCCTTCTCCAAATAGAAGTTAGCAGCATCTCTATTTTAGGATACTGTTAGTTTTCCAGACCAAAATATTTATGATTAGAAAATCATGTTTCAGTGAAATCAGATGTTGAATTTTTCCATTTTTATGGCAACAGATCCAAGGATATATATACATATACATATTTTTTTTTAACCTACTGTTTTGTATAGGACTGTTGGCTTTTTTCTTTCTTTTTTATTAAATCATAGCTGTGTACATTAATGCAATCATGGGGTACAATGTGCTGGTTTTATATACCCAAGGATATCTTTTTAAAAAGCACTACAAGTAACACAGAAGTAGACTTTGTTTTTTTGAGACAGAGTTTCACTCTTTCGCCCTGGGTAGAGTGCCATCATATCATCATAGCTCATAGTAACCTTAAATTATTGAGCTCAAGCGATTTTCTTGCCTCATCCTCCACAATAACTGAGACTACAGGCACCCGCCATGACACCTGTTCTTTTTTTTTTTTGCAGTTTTTGGCCGGGGCTGGGTTTGAACCTGCCACCTCCAGCATATGGGGCCGGCGCCCTACTCCTTTGAGCCACAGGCGCCACCCATCACCTGTTCTATTTTTAATAGAAAAAGACTGTTACTTTGCTTCCCCCTTGCCCTAGCATAGAACACCCAAGACAATTTTAAATTTGCTGAAGGTTGGTGACATTTTCAAGATGAAGCGTAACAACTAACAAATTAGCTTTTTTTGTTTGTTTGTTTGTTTGTTTTTGTAGAGACAAAGTCTCACTCTATGGCCCTCGGTAGAGTGTCGTGGCATCACAGCTCACAGCAACCTCCAGCTCTTGGGCTTAGGCGATTCTCTTGCCTCAGCCTCCCGAGTAGCTGGGACTACAGGTGTCCACCACAATGCTCAGCTATTTTTTTGTTTTGCAGTTCAGCCAGGACTGGGTTTGAACCCACCACCCTCGGTATATGGGGCCGGCACCCTACTCACTGAGCCACAGGTGCCACCCACAAATTAGCTTTAAAACATGACAGTAGGGAGGCACCTGTGGCTCAAAGGAGTAGGGCGCCGGCCCCATATACTGGAGGTGGCGGGTTCAAACCTGGCCCCGGCCAAAAACTGCCAAAAAAAAAAAAAAAAAAAAAAAGACAGTAAAATGACCTCTAAGCATTGTCTAAGTTTTTGCTTTCTCAAATGCAGAACAGTTTAAATTCATGTTATGAAAATTCAATAGTACATTATTCTTTATCTTAAATTTTCTAGTATTTTATTTATTCATTTAATGTATTATTTATTTTTCTGATTTTAAACATAAGGTATTCGAGTTAAAGAATAGAATTTACTAAATCTCATCACCTAATTAACATACTAATTTTCAATTAGAATATTTCTAATTTTTTTTTTTTTTTTTTTTGGTAGAGACAGATTTTAACTTTCTCGGTATAGGTAGATTGCCGTTACATCACAAAGCTCACAGCAACCTCCAACTCCTGGGGTTAGGCGATTATCTTGCCTCAGCCTCCCGAGTAGCTGGGACTACAGGCGCCTAACACAATGTCCAGCTTAAAATATTTCTAATTTTTAAATTAAAATATTTTCAAAGGAATACAAGTATAGCTTTTTAATTCATTTTTGTCTTTTAGAGACGGACTCTCACTTCGTTGACCAGGCTGGATGGCACTGACGTGACCCTAGCCTATTGCAGCCTTGAATTCTTGGGCTTCAAGTGATCCTCCGACCTCAGCCTCCCAAAGTGCTGGGAGTACAGGTGTGAGCCACCACAACCTGACACACACACAGAGTGAAAACTCAAATACTCAAGGGAAAGGAAAGCACATGTCCACACAAAAACTTGTGCGTGAATATTCCAGAGCAGCATATTTACAATAGTCAAAAAGTGGGAACAACCCAGGTGTCCATGAACTGATGAATAAAATGTGGTATAGCCGGGCACGGTGGCTCATGCCTATAATCCCAGCACTCTGGGAGGCCGAGACAGGAGCTCACGAGTTCGAGACCAACCTGAGCAAGAGTGAGACCTCATCTCTAAAAAACAGCTGGGCATTGTGGTGGGTGCCTGCAGTCCTAACTACTTAGGAGGCTGAGGCAAGAGAATCACTTGAGCCCATGAGTTTGAGGTTGCTGTGAAATATGATGCCATAGCACTCTACTAAGGGTGACAAAGTGAGACTCTGTCTCAAAAAAAAAAACAAAACCCAAGATACTCTAGAAAAGATAGCAAAATTAACCAGGCATGTTGGTGCATGCCTGTAGTCCAGCTACTTGGGAGGCTGGCGCAGGAGGATCACTTGAGCCCAAGAGTTAGAGGTCACAGTGAACTTTGACCACACTGCCACACTCTGGCCTGGATGACATACCCAAACCATGTCTCTAAGAAAGAATAAATGATAACAAAAAAAACAAAAACACCCCCACATATTATAGGATTCCATTTACATGAAATTCCCAGGATGGGCAAATACAAAAATAAAGGCAGAAAGCAGATCAGTGGTCACTTTGCGTGTGGGGGCTTAGGAGTCAGGGCAAAGGGGAGAAGGCAGAGAATTGGGAGTGACGCCAGTGGGTTTCTTTCGGGGGGGAGAGGGGAGACAACATTCTAAATTTAGAATATAGATTGTAGGAATGGCTGCTCAGCTCTGTGAACATACTCGAAAACATTAGGTGGCACGCTTTAAACGGCTGAACTACACTGTCCTGAATTTGGTCTCAAAGTTTTTTGTAACCTTCAAGTAGTACAGAAAGGCTTCTAATGGAAACCACCAATGTCCTTGCCATCCGATTCCCCTTGCCTGGTACTCCCAGGTGCAAAATGTCAGTATCTTAAAGCATTTTCTGTAGAATAAAGGCATTTAGATTTTCCCCACTCCTGGTTGAGAGTGTCAGCTTAGCCAGCAATAGCTCAGAAGAAGGGTAAAGATCAGTCTTTTCCTGTATGTAAGTTCAGATTGGGGTGTGAGCATTAAGGAACCTCCTTTTTCTGTTCCAAATTGACACTGAAACACACACATACTTTTTGTATCTAATTTGTGTGTATGTGTGGATTTTTTGAGAGTCATATTCCATTGCCCAGGCTAGAGTACCATGGCATCATCATAGCTCACAACAACTTCAAACTCCTGGGCTTGAGTGATCTTCCTGACTCAGCCTCCCCAAGTAGCTGGGACTACAGGCACCTGCCACAATGCCCAGCTAAATTTTTCTAATTTTAATAGAGTTGGGGATGCTCTTTCTCAGGTTGGTAACCAGCTCCTAAAATCAAGCAATCCACCTGCCTCAGCCTCCCAGATGCTAGGATTACAGGAATGAGCCATTGTGCCAAGCCTGTATTTAGTTTATATTAAGAGCTTCCCCACATCCTTAAAATTGCTTGAGAACCTCATACTGCATGTTAAAATAGAGCTTTTCTACATTTAATATTAGCTTTTCACTTTGTTGACATTTGTGGTGTCTCCATATCCCTGTTTTTTTTTTGTTTTTTGTTTTTTTTGCAGTTTTTGGCCGCGACTGGGTTTGAACCCGCCACCTCCGGCATATGGGGCCGGTGCCCTACTCCTTTGAACCATAGGCGCCGCCCTCCACATGACTGTTTTTCAAAGATGACTGTTTAAAGACAATGCTTACTTTGCGCTTTTCTCCGTACAGGTTACATTCAGTATGCTGGAAATTTACAATGAACAGGTAACAGATGTTTTCTGTCATGCATGTCTGAGTGACTCTGCAGTTTGATAAACATCAGGAATTCCCACTCCCCTCCCCTGCATTCAGCCTGGCCTGGCCTGGCCTCCAGCTGTCTCACGTTCCTTAATCTTCCCACTCTGTTTAACCTCTTGCTCCTTTCCACATCTGTTTCCTTCTTCCATACATTTATCCTTTCCCTGACTTATAGAAACCAGTGAATTTGGCTCAGCACCCATAGCTTATTGGCTAGGGCGCCGGCCACATACACCAGGGCTGGCAGGTTCGAACCCAGCCCGGGGCCAGCTAAACAACAATGACAATATCAAAAAAATAGCCAGGTGTTGTGACAGGCACCTGTAGTCCCAGCTACTTGGGAGACTGAGGCAAGAGAATCACCTAAGCCCAGGAGTTGGAGGTTGCTGTGAGCTGTGTGATGCCACGGCACTCTACCGTGGTTGATAAAGTGAGACTCTGCCTCTACAAAAAATAAAAAAATAAAAATAACCCCCCCCCCCACAAAAAAAAAAGAGAATCGCTTAAGCCCAAGAGTCTGAGTGCTAACACCACAGCACTCTACCAAGGGCAACATAGTGACACTGTCTCAAAAAATAATAATAGGCTCAGCGCCTGTGGCTCAGCGGGCTAAGGCGCCAGCCACGTACACCTGAGCTGGCGGGTTCGAATCCAGCCCGGGCCAACCAAACAACAATGACGGCTGCAACCAAAAAATGGCCGGGCGTTGTGGTGGGCGCCTGTATTCCCAGCTACTTGGGAGGCGGAGACAGGAGACTCGCTTGAGCCCAGGAATTGGAGGTTGCTGTGAGCTGTGATGCCACAGCACTCTATCCAGGGTGACAGCTTGAGGTTCTGTCTCAAAAAAAAAAAATAATGATAATAATAATAATAAATAAACCAGTGAATTTAAAATCTAGCTCATATCAGCTCCTCTCTGTGTCCTGAGGCAGTTAGCATCAGTCAGCATGATGTTGTACAGGGGGGCAGCAAACTTCATCTCTCTGGGCCAGGTAGAGAGCATTGCAGGCTCTGAGATCCTGCTGTTTGCTGCAAACACCCCCCTCTGCCGCTACAGGGCAGTGCGGCCACAGACCACATGTGTGTGAATAGGCACAGCTGTATGTCTATGAAACTTTGCTCATGGACAATGAAATTCGCATTTTATGTCATTTCCATCTGCCCCAAAATATTATGTTTTGATTAGTTTCAACCCTTTAAAAACATGGAAAATGGGCTACGCCTTTGGCTCAGTGGGTAGGGCGCCAGCCCCATATACCAAGGGTGGCAAGTTCAAACCTGACCCTGGCCAAACTGCAACCAAAAAAAAATAGCCGGGTGTTCTGGCGGGCACCTGTAGTCCCAGCTACTCAGGAGGCTGACGCAAAAGAATCACCTGAACCCAGAAGTCAGAGGTTGCTCTGAGCTATGATGCCACAGCACTCTACTGAGGGCGATCAAGTGAGACTCTGTCTCTTAAAAAAAAAGACAGGACCCCACTCTTGGGGAAGTCAGTCTTGTTAGAGTGCTCTAGTCCATACTTGAGAATAAAAAATGTTTCCAAAAGTAAATTAAAAAACTTTTTAAAAGTAGGTCTCTGACTTCAATCATTACAATAGGATTTTCTTACCATTTCCCTGCTTCTCGTGTAGCTAAATCATGAAGTCCCTACGGAAATGTACCATTCATTCATCTAATAAATAGTTATTGAACTTCTGATACATTGTGGGCAGAGATACAGCCCCCTTGCTTGCCTTCTTGAAGGTTACATTACTCTTTTTCCCACAGATAAGAGATTTGCTGTCTAGAACCAAAAAACCTGGTGGGCTCAAAGTAAGGGAAGACCAGCAGCTGGGCTTTTATATGGAAGGGCTGACGTCCGTGCCCTGCGAGAATTATGCACAAATTGAAAGGCTGATGGCACAAGGAACAGAAGTAAGGACCACAGCTTCCACTAACATGAATGGCAGCAGCAGCTGGTCACATATGGTCATCACCATCCAGTGCAAGCAGGTGAGATTCAGGTGAATGCCACTGTTCTCCCGACAGGGTTGGTCCATGGCAGGTTCCCTGGTGGCAGAGTGGGCTGAGGGGTATTAAGGATCCTGGCAGGTTGGACAGGTGGATTCAGGTGGGCTCTTCCAACCATAGACTACGGGGTCAGAAGCAGGAAAAAGGGAGGCACCTGCTCTTTTTCTGACCCCCTTCCCACCTCAAAACCCATGTCCACCCTGGCCCGATGAGCCCATAAGTGGAGTGGCAATGCCGGTTACCAAGTTCCCAGAGACCCGCAGGAGCAGGCTGTTCTCCCTCATGTAAATTCCATGCTCTGAGGAGTGGACTTTGACCCTACATTGATCAAGGAGCAATCTGTGATGTGAGGGTGACCCCATGGTTTATCACGGAGAATTAGATCAGTGGAGGGTCTGGGTATCACCAAGACGATCACCAGCTTTTCAGACCCATAAGCCCAAGGACCCGCCAGATACTAAGTACCTTTTCAATGGGTAGAAGTACTAAGACAAAGTCTTTGAAACCAAGTAATCCCGGTAACGTTCCACTAAGGAGACCCCTTGATAAACTGGAGCATACTTTTTTCCCCCTCCATCTTCCTTGCTGGATATCAAAGAGTGAACGATACAATATCACCAGTGTGATCTAGAAAGGCTTGTTCACAAGTCCTGAGGGAAACATTATATAGTTAGCTATGATCTGACCACATCTGTCCCCTAACTCATAAGACTAGTAACAGACAGAATAGTAATCAATGAAAACTGTCCTGCCCTAACCGAGAATAGTGGGAAGAGTGGGTTTACCAGCTCTAAAACTTTGAGAAGTAACTTTCCCCCGGAGTCTCAGCTTCCTACACAGTGAAAGGAGGCTGGTGGTGAGCCTTTGCATTTTTAAGAACTTTGTAAACTTTTGAGTGCCATTTGCTTGGTTTTGCGTTGTTAATAAAACTCATGTACATTATATATGCTTTGCCCTTTGATTTTTTTAAACTTAAAAAAAAAATCAGCTGGTGGGAAAAGAAAGGAGTGAAAAAAGAAAGGAGTGAAGAGATTTAGCACCATACTCTGTTTCCTGGGGTCAGTAGTAATGTTGACCCCTGACATCGTATGCCAAGCATGTGCTAGAATCATTACATCTTTTATTGTTTGTCTTCATAACATCTCAGTAATGTGTTCCTGTCGCCACTCACAACTGAGAAAGTTGAAACTCGGAATAGTCAAGTCATTTGCTCGCAGGCACATACCCACTAAGGGAGTTTTTAAGATTCTAGAACTCACGTTCTAAAACAATCACACAATCCTGAACAGTTACTTTGCAGATGTCACAGCATTTTATATTTTAGAAGTTTATTGACCATAGTAATACTGGAGTAATAACTTGTATTTCATATTTCATTGGAAAAGAGCTTGCAGAATTGGGAAGGGGAAACATTTGGGCCTGGTAACGTATTATTATAAAATGTCGTTGTAAAGATCATGGCACTATGCGTTCTACATTGTAGACTATATTGCCTTTTGTGAGTCTGAAATAGTATCAGAAGAACCATTTAAACATGTGACTAGGGTGACTTTATATGCACCTGCCACTTCCCTAAGAACACGTGATCTGGGGCACTTTTCCACAGGTTTTCCCAGACAGAGACCTCACCAAACAATTCAGTATTAATTTGGTGGACCTAGTAGGAAGTGAAAGGCAGAAATCTTCAGGAGCTGAAGGCTACAGATTGAAGGAAGGATCACGAGTTAACTTAAGTTTAACCAATTTGGGAAATGTTATCAGGTAAATAATCAGTAGTAAGGTATTTTGTGCATAAAAATGACCTCAGGTATAAAAAATTGGATTAATTACAACCCTTGTTGGGTTGACTCATGCCTGGCCCTAGTATATGTGTATGTATACATGTGTGTGTGTACATATATGTGTAGTATTTTGTTTTTTTTTCCAGAGTCTCACTATATCACCCTGGGTAGAGTGCCGTGGCGTCACAACTCACAGCAACCTCCAACTCTTGGGCTTAAGCGATTCTCTTGCCTCAGCCTCCCAAGTACCTGGGACTACAAGCACCCACCACAATGCCCGGCTATTTTTTGTTTCAGTTGTCATTGTTTAGCTGGCCTGGGCTGGATTCAAACCCACCAGCCTCAGAGCACGTGGTCAGCATCATAACTACTGTGCTACAGGCACCAACCCCCTAGTATATATTTTTAATTACAACCCTTAATTCATGATGCACTGCCATCGTTGGCTCACTCCTGGCCCTAGTATATATTTTTAATTAATTTTTAAGTAAGATAGCACAGGGGCAGCGCCTGTGGCTCAAGGAGTAGGGCGCTTGCCCCATACACCAGAGGTGGCGGGTTCAAACCCAGTCCTGTCCAAAAAAATAAAAGCACAGCACCACCGAACCTGAGAGCTGGTTGGGTTTCCTCACCTACCCTCCCATTGGAGGTGACCACCGTCTTGAAGTTTATGTTATCTTTATCCTCCTTCCTTTTTTTTTTTTTTGCTTTTTGTGGTGGGGGCTGGTTTTGAACCCGCCACCTCCGGCATATGGGGCTGGCGCCCTACTCACTGAGCCACAGGCACTGCCCCCTTCCTCCTTTCACCTCTTATCACACGATTATTATTTAGTGACACTCATTTTGGAACTTTATACAAAGAGTAAAAGGCTATATTGTCTTCTGGGACTTACTTGTTTTTTTGAGACAGAGTCTCACCTCATCACCCCAGGGTAGAATGCAGTGGTGTCATCGTAGCTCACTGTAATCGCTAATTCCTGGACTCAAGCAATCCTCCGGCCTCATCTCCCAAGTAGCTGGGGCTACAGGTGCACACCACCATGCCCTGCTAATTTTTTCTCTTTTTAGTGGAGATGGGGTCTTGCTCATGCTCAGGGTTTAGACCGACACAGAACTTCTGGCCTCAAGGGATCCCACCCGCCTCTGCCTCCCAGTGTGTTAGGATTACAGGTGTAAGCCCCTGCACCTGCCCCAGAGGACTTACTGTTTTTAAACTTCTTAAGTATAAACTAAGGTACACAAATCATAACTGTTCAGCTCAGGGAATTTTTGTGTATGTATGTATCTATGTAAGTTAGAGGACTACTTCATTGTGCAAACATCGTAGAGTAACTAACACAAACCTTGATGATACAGCCCACTGCACACCCCGGCTCTTGTCCCGGCTACAGACCTGTCCAGTGTGTTACTCTCCTGAACTTTTCAGGCAGTTGTAACACGATGGTAATTGTGTATCTGAAGGCAAACAGCTTTTGTTTCCCTGAAGATAATCTTTTTCCCTTAGCTGCTTTAAACTCTTTTTGGCTTTGGTGTTGTCCAAGTTCACTATGTTGTAGTTGGTGTAAACTTATTTATTCTCCTTGGAATTCCTTGGTCTTCACAGCTCTATGGATTAGTGATTTTTGTCAGGTCTGGAAAATTCTCCCCCATAATTTCTCACATTTCTGCTTCTGCCCATTTTTTTCTTCTCTTCTTTTCTAGAACTTCGATTAGCCTATTCGAACCTTCTAATTCTGTTCTCCAGATCTCTGAACCATTCTCTCATTCCTGGGCTACAATCTGGATAATTCTTCTGAACTATCTAGTTCACTAATTCCACAGTCTAATTTGCTGCTAAATTTATCTATGGTGTCTTTAATTTCAATTACTTTATTTCTCAATAAAAAATCATTGTTTCTTTTCCAAGTATGCTAGATAAGCGTTGCAGATCTTGACCTTTGCTTCTGATTATGATTTCTTACAGATGTGGGTCCCTCTCTCCGTCCCCACCTCTCTGCAGCGCCAACATTACTTTCTTTGTGATCCCCTGGAACAGGCTGGCAACTTCTCACTCACTCTTACCCTGAGGCTGGAGTCGTGAGGTGCTAATTTATTCGATCTTAAGACTGTACGAGAGAAAGGAAAGAACCTCGACCTGTCTTCACAACGTACGCCTGCCAGCCTCTTCCTCGGACAGCAGCCTATTCTCTACACACAAACTCAAAGCCGCAGTCCGTGAGGCTTTTCCTCGCAGGTTTTAGAGTGTTGGCCTCTCAGATCTAGACTTCCGTCTCTGTTCTGCTTTCTCCAAGGCTGATTTTGCAGTCAGCAGCCCCTGGTGAGCTGTCTCGCTTCAGCATCTTTGTACAGGTGTCTCTTCTATTAGATATTATCAGGTTTGTGGGGTCAAAGAGGGGAGTTGAGAGCTGTTCCAACATCCCCTGGGAGGCAGATTTCTCTCTCTCTCTATCCCTCATCCTTTATTTGATGGTAAGATTTCTTCTCTTTTTTTTTTAATTTTTGAAACAGTGTCTCACTCTGTCACCCTGGATAGAGTGCCGTGGCATCATCATAGCTCACAACAGGGTCAAACTATTGGGCTCAAGTGATCCTCATGCCTCAGCCTCCCAAGTGTCTGGGGCTACAAGCATCCACCCCTATGCCTGGCTAGTTTTTTCTATTTTAAGTAGAGACAGGGGTCTCACTCTTACTCAGGCTGGTCTCGTACTCCTGAGCTCAAGCAATCCACCTGCCTTGGCCTCCCAGATTGCTAGGATTACAGATGCAAGCCACTGCACTCAGCTGTAAGATTTCTTCTTGATACATTCTTCTAATTTGTTGTTTTGTAATTTTTTCTATTTTAATTTTTTTTTTTTTGAGACAGAGCCTCAAGCTGTCACCCTGGATAGGGTGCTGTGGCATCACAGCTCACAGCAACCTCCAATTCCTGGGCTCAAGCAAGTCTCTTGCCTTCGCCTCCCAAGTAGCTGGGATTGCAGGCGCCTGCCACAACCCCTGGCCATTTTTTGGTTGCAGCCATCATTGTTGTTTGGCGGGCCTGGGCTGGATTCCAACCTGCCAGCTAAGGTGTACGTGGCCTTAGCCTGTTGAGCCATAGGCGCAGAGCCTTTAATTTATTTTTTAAGTCATTTGTACATAGATCATACATACATTTATGCCATTTTGGGATTCGTTGTGTTGATTATTTATACAAATTGGAGTGCTTACATGCTACTAATCAACATAACTTTCACCTCTTTTACCCAATTACAGCATTAAGACATCCTTACTCTTAATCATTTAATTTTGCCTATTTTGGCTCGGCGCCTGTGGCTCAATGGGCTAAGGTGCCAGCCACATACACCTGAGCTGGCGGGTTCGAATCCAGCCTGGGCCCGCCAAACAACAATGACGATGCAACCAAAAAATGGCCGGGCATTGTGGTGGGCGCCTGTAGTCCTAGCTACTTGGGAGGCGGAGGCAGGAGACTCGCTTGAGCCCAGGAATTGGAGGTTGCTGTGAGCTATGATGCCACGGCACTCTATCCAGGGTGACGGCTTGAGGCTCTGTCTCAAAAAAAATAAAATAAAATAAAAATAATTTTGCCTATTTTAAAATACTTCCTTTAAAGCTTTCTTGGTTGTCTGTTACCTGTGGGCTTCATTGGAACATCCCCCAAGAACCTGGAGATGATACAACAGATGCCCTCTGACCCTGAGACTGCAAAGTTCAATCGAACGGGTCTTAGCAGATGTGTGCAGTCCCCTGAGACCCAGAGGTGATGTCCAGCTCTGCAAGACTTGACCAGCATAGTGGGGAGGAGGTAGGGGGTTAACGATCATCTCAGAAAACAAACACAACAGACACGCCACCAGGCTAACAGCCAAGCCCTACATGCAGGCGTGTCCAACCTTTTTTCTTTTCTGCTGCATAGTAGAAAGATAAGGGCAGTCTTGGGCCACATAGTAAATGCACAAACATTAACAAAAGCTGATGAGCAAAAGTGAAGGTCCGTGCACACTTCTCATGATATCCAACAAGAATATCTTAAAATCTCATTTTCCTCATTTCTAAAGTAAAGATAATATTCACTTGAAAATACTGGTGATGATTAAGTGAGGCAATATAAATGAACAAGCTTTAAAAGGTGTCAAGTTAAACCGAAAATAATCATTCCCTAGGCTCTAAGTGCCCCGGGTCCCAAGCTCCCAGGCCCACAGGTTTTGTGTTGGGCAGTCACATTATCACCTCTCTCAGCCACCCTCAGTGACCCTTCCTGCCTTCAAGGCATCCAAAATTTGTTTCTGATTTGAAAAGAAACAAATCTGGCTTCTGGAACAATTGATCCGAAGTCAGTACCCAGACTTGAAGCCTGGGGAGGAACAAGTTGTGTTGGTCTCTGCAGTGTTCACGTTCGGCTGAACCTCCAGTTCCTGAGAAACGGAGGGAGGTCTGGGACACAGGTGTTAAGCAGGGTGGGCCCAGCCCCAGCTCTGTAAGTTGTTATCTGGGGGAACTGAGCATTGTACTGTTCTCTAAGCCTAGTTTTCTAAGTTGTAAAGTTTGAACAATACTGAAAATCGTAAGATGTAAACTGCTCTATGAATATTAATTGTTTTAATACCAACAATAAACCCCTATATGTGTACAGTTAACAAAATCTAAAGGGGATGTTTTTACAGATAGCTGCGATCAGTCCAGCTGACATCTGCTATGAGGAAACTTTATCGACATTAAGATACGCTGAAAGGTTTGTTTATGAATATTTATCGTCCATCGTGGTTCTAAATTCTAGGTCTAGCAAATTCCTCTGGTACTTTTATACTTGATGGTCTGGCGTTTTGGCGGCAGACCGTTGCTGAGCCGAGTTCCTGCTTCTCCAGGCCTCTGGAGCTCACTCCCAGCCCACAGCTCCCAACTTTTGGAAGAAAAGGGAGGAGCGGGGAGGGCAGTCCCTGGCCCGGGTGGGAACATTCCCATGTGCTGCCTCCACGCCATCTTCCCAGACAGAACCCATCACTGCTGTCCCTCAGTGAGGGAGACAGGAGTCTCCAGACTGAGTCCAGACAGGAGCCCGGGATTCTCAGGGCGCTCTGGCAGTGGGAGTTAGCATGTGAAATGAAACTTACTAGCCAGCCCTAATATGCCGCTGGCTGGATCCATGGGCTCGCCAGTGAGAAGACTCCGGCCCTAGTAGCTGTGTGACTCCCGACAAGATACCGCACCTCTAACGCTCTGTGACCTCATTCCATGAAGGGGGGTCCTAATTCACAGCCTTGGGGTGAGGACCACTCCTGGCAAAGCTCTGCATACACGCGCTGCTTGAACCCCATGCTCATGGGGTAACTGCCCCCCACCCCCTGTTCTCTCCTGCCAGGAGCCCCTGGCATGCTAGTGACACATCTCCCCCTCATTCCTCACTGCCCAGCTCCAAGATCATTTCACACCATTCGACACTTTCTTCCAGGATCTGTCACGTGAGCTCAGATCTCCAGGTTGTATTTTACTCTAGCAGAATCTAGAATGTTCGCTTTCTTCCTACTTGTGAGATGCAAATCTGTGGCTCTCTGTTCCACGAGATACTATGTCAGGGGTAGGAAAAAAACAGAAAATGATACCCGTGGCCTGTGTGCCTTGGGGCCAGCCTCATAAACGCTCTAGTCCAGTGGTTCTCAACCTTCCTAATGCCGCAATGTATTTTCATTGTTAAAAAGGGGTCGCGACCCACAGGTTGAGAACCGCTGCTCTAGTCAATCTCCTCTATGTAAAATGAAGAGTAAGGTCATCAGACTTAGAAAATAGAAACACAAGATGCTCAGTTAAATCCGAATTTCAGATAAAGAACAAGTAACGTTTAGTCTGAGTATGTCCCATGCAACATTTGGGGCCTCCCATGTTTTCTCTGGCGACCCTGCAGGACACTGACCTAGAAAATCTCTAGACCTCTTCAGCCTGGTGCGCCTCAGAGCAGTTGCTGCGGCCGCCAGGATTTGGCTCATTGCTGCGGCAGCCGCCATTGAACAGATTCTTGAATTAAGCAAGTCAGCCCAATGGGCTGCGTGCTTCCTGGCCCAGGCTGAGCTGCGCACCTTTATTTGAAACATGCAGGTTACTGAAGTCACCTTAGTCTTGATGGTTTAGCGAAACCAGGCTTGGCGGATTCGGTCACCTGGGGAGGGCAGGACTCCCCCTGGGGAGAACCCAGACAGAACCCATCACTGCTGTCCCACTGAGTCCAGACAGGAGCCCGGGATTCTCAGGGCGCTCTGGGGCCCCTGGGGTGTCTGAGATCTGAGCATGTCCTGAGCATGTTGCTGCCACTCCAGCTGCAGAGGGGCCCAGACCTGACCCTGTGTCCGTCTTTGCACCTGAAAGGGCTAAAAAGATCCGGAACAAAGCAGTGGTCAACACCTGGACGCTGGTCAGAGAGTGGAGGGCAGAGAACAAGCTGCTGCTCAGAGGCGAAAACTCCAGAATGGCAGGTAAACTAAGTCCCAGCCGGGAGCAGGGAGCAGAGCTGATCTGGCCCAAGCCTGGCTGGAGGTTTGGGGAGCAGTGCCTGGGCAGGAGCTTGACCGTCAGACCCACAAAAGCCCAGGGCAGGCAGGGCAAGGGGGTATCTGGGGCTTCTTCCAAGATATCTTGGCTCCATCCTTTAAGAAAACAACCTTATTTGGAGATAAATGTAGACTTGCTTGCAATTGAATATTGGCTCTGTCTTTTTAAAATGATCATTTAGTCTCGTTAAAAGAATGTTTTAAAATGATTTTTTCTATTTCTATCTGACCTTCTTGAATCAAAAAGTCTTATTTTTTAATTGCCATTTTTGTTTCGAGGATATCATTCTACCAGGATTACTTTTGTCTTACTGGATTTGGGCAATGCCCATCTGACGTTTGTCCCGCTGAGAGCCTCATGCAGCTAAGCGATGCTGGGAGTCAGTGGCAGCCCCTTCCCCAAGGCAGATGCCCCAACCACCTCCCAGACCAACTAAATCAGAAACTCAGGGCCTCGGTCAGTGAAGCGGCCCAAGTGATTCTAATGTACAGTGATCATGAACCACAGCTTTCAGTTAAGGCCTCAGATTTGTCAGCTTAAAGATATATCCCGTTTTATTTCCACTAAGGATTTAAAGTCAGATGGACGAAAAAAGGAAAAGACGAAGTTGTTGAAGTAAGATCAGTAAGAGGGTTCAGCATGAAGACAGCAACATCAAAAGGCTGGTACCAGCAAGGCGCCATGGCTCACGCCTGTAATCCCAGCGCTCTGGGAGGCCGAGGTGGTTGGATTGCTTGAGCTCAAGAAGTTTGAGACAGGTCTGAACGATAGCGAGACCCTGTGTCTACCAAAAATAGAAAAACTGAGGAAAGAGGATCACTTGAGCCTGGGAGTTGGAGGTTGCTGTGAGCTATGATGGTGCCATGGCACTCTACCCAGGGCAACGGAGTGAAACTCTGCCTCAAAAAATAAATATTTAAACTCAGAAAATCTCCTAAAAAAAAAAAAAAAGGCCAGTACCAGTCTCCATCCTGCCCTTGGCACGGATTCCCCTGCCCTGGCAGGTGCCTTCGCTCTAGGGGGCCCCAGGCAGCAGCTTCCTCCACTCTGGCCCATCCCCTGGCTGCCCCAGGGCAAGACAGCCCACCCGGCACATCCTGGGCACCGCAGCCTTACGCTCTGAATCTTCAACCTCAACAAAACTTCTAAACCGGAGTCAGTGCACAGGACTGGCCAAGGCGCCGCCCCGATTGTCACAAATCTCACACCAAAACCTGAAAGTGTCAGGTATTGACTTAACGTAAAGCATCTAATTCCCAGGGCTCAAAGCACAGACACAGGGTACATGAAAAACGTTAGATAAATCTACAATGTTTCCTGATTCCCTGGGCCTTATGGGAATGCCTTGTAACGACGGTATAAATCAAAACACTCTCATGCACCTTATGAAAATAAAAAATAGCATAGCGAGCTTCATGCCCCTTAAAGAACGTTGGTGCACTAACGCCCTTCTTTGTAGGACTTACCAAGATTTCTTCTTCACACGTAAGTGCAGCTGTCTTTGCTCCTGCTGGGGGTGTCCCACGTTTTGACTGAGAACCAAGACGGACATTCACTGCAGTTATTCTGTACCCGACCTTTGAGGCTGCAGACCTGTTGCTTAAGTGCCCTGCCTCCTTCCAGAGCGGTCCGCCCCGCCTGGTGGTGGAACACCAGCTCGGGGCACGTGCTCATTGGGGGAGCTGGGCGCACCTGCCGGAGCAGGCCCAGGAAGATGGGAGCAGCTCAGGAAGATGGGAGCAGCGAAACATGGCTCTGGCCCAGGTGAGCGCTGCTCCCTCCCCCTGGGGGGCCGACCACCCAGGCAGGGCACCTTCCCACACCTGGGGCTCACTGCTGTGGAGGTTATTGGCAGAGCTGGGGGAGTGAATGGCAGGCAGGGTGTGAGAGGGAGGGAGGCAGAGAGACCTCGGTGCATATTGATGAGTGCAGGTGGTGGAACTCAAGGCTGTTGGCGATTAGATTTTAGGGCAAATTGGAGGGGCATGACTTGTCTCCTGGGTCTATGAGAAGTGACTTGAGCCTTGGTGTCTATCCTGACATTCACCGCCAGTGCCAGGTCACAAATGGGCTGTGTTGTGAATTTCTTCCAGGATGAGGAGCTACCCCTTACCACACCCTCAGTCCCTCCTTCCGCCCTCACTTCCCAGTGGGGCACAGACCTGGACTCCTAGAGTTCCAGGATTTCCTGGAAGCCTCACGAAGCTTCAGGCATGGGGGTGGAGTGAGGTGAGGTCCCTGGCTCTGGGAGGGAGCTGGGAGCTAAGGTTCTAAGGGTGTGGGCATAACAAGGGCACAGCCAGAGCACCATTAAAGTCACATCCTTTGTAAAGGGCTATGATTTCAACTTTTAGCTATAAGGCTCAAGTAGGGTCGCAGTGCAGGGATACAGGACTTTGTCCTCCACTCTTCATCAGAAAGGATTTTAAGGCCAGGCATGGTGTAGCTGCAGCACCTTGGAAGGCCAGGGCAGGAGGATCACTTGTTTGTTTTCTTTTTTGAGAGGTATGTGTTTAAGCAGAAGAGCGAGTGGAGGCCTTAGAAGTGTGAATCCGTTGCTCTCCCAAGCCTCCAGCCACCTTCGCTCGATCCTTTTTGTTTTAGTGCACATCTGGCTGGTCCCAGGCAGCCATGGCCATTTCAGAATTGATATCCATTCACCTTACGATAAAGTACACAGAATAGGTGTGCGCGCGTGTGCACCTGGTGGAGGGCTGGCGAAAGAGGCCAATCCTTGTTTTCCGTAGTAAGTGGACAGTAAGTAATAGTAAAATTGAAATGTCAAGGAGGAGCAAGATATAAAAATGTAATTTAGAACTATGGAAGTACTA
Organism: Perodicticus potto; assembly: GCA_963574655.1. Lineage (NCBI taxonomy): Eukaryota > Metazoa > Chordata > Mammalia > Primates > Lorisidae > Perodicticus > Perodicticus potto. Next base: position 5,101 of record CAUYRH010089130.1, on the reverse strand, counting down.
AGCAAAGAAATGCCCAGAAGAGTTGAAAGGGGTGCTCATGAGCTGGAAACAGGACCAAGGAGGACAGGAAAAGTTTTAGAATAAGCTTCCTTTGAGTCTTTAATAAACCTATGTGCAAATATATATTTTATATATATATATTTTCTTCTGTATATATATAATATATATTCAGAATATCCCAGAAATGCAAATTTGGCTTATTATTATAAAACCAAATATAATTCGTCACATTAAGAGATTATTGTATATCAAGTGTCTTCCTCTTTAGCCAGTACAATAAGGCAAGAAATACAAAGTATAAGGATTGAGGGGCTGGCTGTGGCGGCTCACATCTGCAATCCCAGCATTTCTGGAGGTTTAGGCAGGAGGATTGCTTGAGCCCCTGAGTTCAAGACCAGCCTGAGCAATATAGTAAGACCCTCCTGCTACCGAGTAGCTAGGCCTATAGGCATGTGACATTATGCCAAGTATATTGTCACATGCCTATAGGCCCAGCTACTCGGTGGCAGGAGGATCATTTGAGGCTGCTTGTGCCATTGCACTCCACCTTGTGCAACAAAACGAGATGGCTCCAAAAAAAAAGGATTTCCTGGAAAGGGAACTGCAGTAATAGCATACATTTATATAATGCTTACTAAGCACTTTACAAGGACTCTATTCTACAACAACCATATGAGTAGACACTATTAATTAGACTATTTTATAGTTGATGGATCTAAGGCACAAGAGACATTACATAACTTGTCTAATGACACAAAATAAGGAGCAGGGTCAAAATCCCAACCCAGCCAGTGCTGTTCCACAGTCTCTGCTGCCACATCACACGGCCTATATTATTATGCCCAGATGATGTGCTTGTAAAAATAAAAAGTCACAAAGATGGTGGCGCCTGTAGCTCAGTGGGTAGGGCGTAAGCCACATACAATGAAACTAGTGGGTTCGAACCCGGGCTGGGCCAGCTAAACAACGATGACAACTGCAACCAAAAAAATAGCCAGGCATTGTGGTGGGCGCCTATAGTCCCAACTACTCGGGAGGCTGAGGCAGAAGAATCACTTAAGCCCAAGAGTTTGAGGTTGCTGTGAGCTGTGACGCCACAGCATTCTACCCAGGGTGACATAATGAGACTCTGTCTCCCCTCGCCCAAAAAAAAGTCACAAAGAATTTATAAATAAATTAATTACAGAACTGCTAGATGTAAAATTAATATTTAAAGTTAACTGACTCTAAGAGCAACAAGCAGAAAGTTATTCTTTAAAGATACTGTTTATAATTGCATCAGATATATGAAATACTTAGGCCTAACAGTGTAAAATATGCAAGTCTTCTATGGAGAAAATCATAAAACTTGTTAAAAAAAAGATCTAATTATGGAGAAACATGCCACATATCTCCATGGTCTGGAAGATTTACTATTGCAAATCTGTCAATTTTCCCCATGATTCAATGTAATCCCAAACAAAGGTAATGGAACCCAACAAGATGATTCTACCATTAATATGGAAATGCAAAAGCAAAGAATAGCCAAGACAAAACCAAGATCCAAGAACAAGCAGCAAGAGACTTGCCCTATCGGATACCAAGACTTTATTTTAAGGCCTCTGTAACAGATATAGTACAGAGTTGGTTGAAATATAAACTGCCCCCCGCCCCAAAACCCCAGAAGGTCCTGGCAAGGACGGACTTTTCAATAAACAGTGCTAGGAGAATAATGGGAGAAATTGAAATACCAATCATATTGATAAAATCAATATCAGGTGAAAATTAAAGACTTAAATGTGAAAGGCACAACCTAATAGCTTTCAGAAGAAAAAGGATTTCTTGTGTATTACACACAGAAACTCAAAAAAAAAAAAAAAGAAAGAAAGAAAAAGAAAAACTGGTTAGACAAAAGACACCACAAATGAAAGAAGCCACAGTCTGGGAGGACTATTTGTATTATATAACATCAAGCGTTATATCTAAACAACTACTTTTAAAATAAAAAGAGAACGTGTTGGAAAACACATTGGGAAAAATGGGTAAAGAATCTGAACAGTTTTATAATAATTAGGGAAGTACGAACTGAAACGCAATGCCACGTCACACTATCTGCAGTCGTCATTCTCAGCACTGTCAGCACCTCCTCCACTGTTTGTGACTAGCACTCTGGCCCAGAGCCATCCCAGTCTCTCTCAAAAGGACCTGCTTCCAGGGGCCTGGGATGCATCAGCAACATCCTATCAACGAGCCTCCACACCCCCTGGTTCCTTTGGAGACCTCCGAACTTCTCCAGCATGTTACCATGTAACATTCCAATCTGAAATACTTGCCTTATCTCACCAGTTTTCCTAGGTGACTTAGTGCCTCTGGTAGCAACTTCAAATGCAGTTTTCTAGCCCACAGGGAAAACTCACTGGACCCTCTACTCATGCACAGGTAGTGTTTTTTACTCTAATGACAGGTCTTTCTACTACTAACATTTTTTTCTTTCACTTGTTTTAGGAGGATGATCAAATGCTTCGACCATTTATACTTCAACAGTTACAGATGTTTAAGGAATTTGGGGACCTACTTGAATCCAGCTTGTGGAAACTGAAAAAGGACGTTGCTCTTATGGTGAAAATGCCTGTGGCTCAGCAAGTAGGGTGCCAGCCCCATATACCGAAGGTGGCGGGTTCAAACCCGGCCTTGGCTGAACTGCAAAAAAACAGAAAACTAGCTGGGCATTGTGGCGGGTGCCTGCAGTACCAGCTACTCAGGAGGCTAAGGCAACAGAATCGCCTAAGCCCAGGAGTTGGAGGTTGCTATGAGCTGTGTGACGCCACAGCACTCTACAGAGGGCGATAAAGTGAGACCCTGTCTTTACAAAAAAAAAAAAGAAAAAGAAAAGAATATTTACTGCATATCAAATAGTGAGGATTCCCAAACTGGAGACTGAAAACATTTCCCTTTGAATTGTGAAGATCATTTGTGTAGCTAATAGGCTGAACTCACTTCCCACCTGACCTGTTTCTTCTACTATTTTTAAGCAAACTCCTTCAACCTGATTTTAATCATATTAGAATGAATCCATAACCAGGATGAAGGTTAGATGGGAGAAGAGAATGGTTGGCACTCTGAGCTCTGCAATCAGACCGCTGAGAGTTAAATTCTAGTTAAATCCATCACTTATCAATCGTGTGATTTTGGGCAACTGACTTGCCCTGTCTAAGCTGCTCTTTCCTCATCTGTTATCTGGAAATGAAGACAGCGTGTACTGCAGAGGCTTAAGGAACACAAAGCACATACAACCGTGTCTGGCACACAGAAGTGACTGACAAGCATTCATATTAACAGAGTCTCACTTGGTCACCCTTGGTACAGTGCCATGGTGTCACAGCTCACAGCAACCTCAAACTCTTGGGCTTAAGCGATTCTTTTGCCTCAGCCTCCCAAGTAGCTGGGACTACAGGCGCTTCCCACAACACCCAGCTATTTTCTTGTTGCAGTTGTCATTGTTGTTTACACGGCCGGGGCTGGGTTTGAACCCACCAGCCTTGGTGTATGTGGCTGGTGCTGCAACCACTGTGCTATGGGTGCCAAGCCTCACCATTAATATTTTTATCCCAAACAGTTCAAAATTTAAAATGAAGCTAGAGACAATGGTTACTTCTTAGTCCCTCTTTTTTTTATATTCTTGCTCTGAACAAGTTTGAATTCTACCTCCACTTATTTCCTCTTTTCATAGGTTTATTTGAAATACCACGTGTTCAATTAGCTCAGCAGCAATAGGATGTTTTCAGTGCAGGGTCTAGGTTACAGGGATTACAACTGTTAGTGAGAAAATCTAGGAGTTAGTCTATTTTGAATTCTTTTTTTTTTTTTTTTTGAGACAGAGCCTCAAGCTGCCACCCTGGATAGAGTGCTGTGACATCACAGCTCACAGCAACCTCCAATTCCTGGGCTCAAGCAAGTCTCCTGCCTCCACCTCCCAAGTAGCTGGGACTACAGGCGCCTGCCACAACGCCTGGCCAATTTTTGGTTGCAGCTGTCCTTGTTGTTTGGCGGGCCCGGGCTGGATTCGAACCTTCCAGCTCAGGTGTATGTGGCTGGCACCTTAGCCCGTTAAGCCACAGGCACCGAGCCTGAAGTCTTTCTTGATTCCACAAATTATTGCCAGGTCTTAGTTAAGGACTGGTGGACACTGAGTATTTTGGGAGGAGTTGTAAAGAAACTTTACGTGGCAGAGAGACTTCTAATAACAATGTAAGTGATGATTGCACCATGTCTCAGGCACTAATCTAAATGCTAAACATTTAACTCTCGAAATAATTCTATGACACCATTATTTTCCCCATTTTGAGGCTTTAAAGGTTGAGTGTCAGGGAGGCTGACATGAGAGCCTATGGACATAACTGCAATGGACTGCTGCCTGAGCAAGGCTGTCCCCAGAAGCTGGGCTGATTTGCATGATAAATCAGGGAGGAAATAAGATGTGACAACACCAAACACTGCTCCCTAAAATATGAAGTTAAGGGAGATCGAATGGGATGACACTGAACCTCTACTGGCAAGAGAGGCCAAAAGGACTCTAAAAAATCTCTGGTGGCTCATGCCTGTAATCCCAGCACTCTGGGAGGCTGAGGAGGGCGGACTGCTTGGCTCAGGAGTTCGAGACCAGCCTGAGCAAGAGCGAGACCCTATCTCTATTAAAAACAGAAAAACGAGCCAGACATGGTGGCATATACCTGTAGTCACAGCTACTCGGGAAGTTGAGGCAAGAGGATTTCTTCAGCCCTAGAGTTTGAGGTTGTTGTGAGCTGTGACGTCACAGCACTCTACCCAGGGTGACAGAATAAGACTCCGCTGCAAAAAAAAACAAAAACAAAAACAAAAAGTCTCTGGGAAGGTTAGGGAATCTGGGCCAGCAATTTTATTTTTTATTTTTATTTTTATTTTTTTTTTATTTTTGCATGCTAAAGTTCTCATGTGTTTATTTTTTTTTTTTTAATTTTTAATTATTTTTTATTGAGTCATAACTGTGTACAATGATTCAGGCTTGGAGTACAGTGTGCGGGCTTCCCATACAATCGGAGATATTTTTATCCACCTGATTAAGGGTGAGATCACACTTGTGGGC